>BMAV01021860.1:282742-302468 GCA_019973955.1 Trichonephila inaurata madagascariensis | reverse complement strand
CGAAAGAAAGACTGATTATTCTGATATGTATAAACAGGTGATCAAACAAGGACTGATGAAGAATAGCTCCTTCGAAACGGGGATTCTTTTCGGAGAGTGTGTGTGATATACAGTGGGCCACAAAAGTGTTCGTACACATGCAATTTCTTATAAAATTTAATGTTTTCGACTAATAAAAATTAATAAATTGTAATTTTTTTATGATATCTGCAACTTGTTTTTAATGGAATGACATAATTAATTTTTTAAAAATAGTATAACTATTTTTTTAAAAAATTAATAATTAAAAAGCTACTAAAAATTACGCCACAAAAGTCTTCGTACACTTAACAAAAATCTCAACTTAGCTTTAAATATTGTATTTCTTTCTTAATTTAGTACTTAGTAGGATATCTTTTAGTGTCCACAACAACTTTTAAGCGTCTTGGTATAGATTTAATCAGTTTTTTTATAATTTCTGCATCGATTTTCCTCCATTCTTCTGTGATTCTTTTACACAGTTCACATTTCGTGTTTATTTGTCATGTTATCTTTTTTTTACATCAAAATCTCCCCAAATATGTTCTACTGGGCTAAATAAAGACATTGAGGAGATGTTTTCATAATTTGGGGATAGTTATAGGGACACCAGTGGCGTACTTTGAGAGCAGTGCGCTTGGCGTCATTACCCTGTTAAAAAATTAAGTCGTCTCCAATATCCAAAAATTTCGTGCGGATAATTTAAAATTTCTCTTTAAAATATTTAAATATAGTTCATGATTCACAATACCATAAAAAAATACCAAATTACCTAATTCTGTGGCCGATTTACACCCCCACGCAAGAACACTTCCACCTCCATGTTTTATTGATCCAACTAGATTGATTAATTTTCAGAAAATTCAAAATTGACAGCAAATTGATTTTAGTGGCAGATAATTCAACATTTTTGGTTCCGATGGGTCTATAATAGCTTGTAAATGAAAAATTAAGGAGTTTAATCCCATGAATTTATGTGGAACAAGAACTCCTCCACCTCCATGCTTCAGCATTGAAGTGAAGGTGTTCTGGCGTGGGGGTCTAAATTAGCTTCAGAACTAGGTAATTTGGTATTTTTTGATGGTATTATGAATCATGAGCTCTATTTAAATATTTTAAAGAGAAATTTTAAATTATCCGCCGAAATTTGGATATTGGAGACGACTTAATTTTTTAACAGGGTAATGATGCCAAGCGCACTGCTCTCAAAGTACGCACTGGTGTCTCTAACTGTCCCCAAATTATGAAAACACCTCCTCAATCACTTTATTTAGCCCAGTAGAACATATTTGGTGAGATTTTGACGTAAAAAAAAAGATAACATGACAAACACAAAATGTGAAGTGTGTAAAAACAATAATCACAGAAGAATGGAGGAAAATCAATGCAGAAATTACAAAAAACTGATTAAATCTATACCAAGACGCTTAAAAGTTGTTGTGGACACCAAAAGATATCCTACTAAGTACTAAATTAAGAAAGAAATACAATATTTAAAGCTAAGTTGAGATTTTTGTTAAGTATACGAATACTTTTGTGGTGTAATTTTTAGTAGCTTTTTAACTTTTAATTTTTTAAAAAAATAGTTATACTATTTTTAAAAAATTAATTATGTCATTCCATTAAGAACAAGTTGCAGATATAAAAAATTACAATTACAATACATTAATTTTTATTAGTCGAAAACATTAAATTTTATAAGCAATTGCAAGTGTACGAACACTTTTGTGGCACACTGTATTTATTCCTTTTGAAAGAAAGAATAATTGCCACTGAGACTTCCTGATTAATTATGCCTTTAGTGAATTTTGAGAGACTGAATACACAAATTATAAACACAAAATATCGCTACTTAAATGTAAATAAAATTATTCTGATTTACTTTCTAAAACTGATAGATTTCTTTATACCCCACGTATGCTCTTACTATTTTATAAATAAAAAAGTCAAAAAAGTTTTAAAAATAAATGTTTTTATACTGTTATTTATTATTTATTGGTGTTTAATGTGAGCTTATATATAGAGGTATAAAGTTCATCCAATAATTGTCAGAAAAATTGGAAAATAAAAGTATATTTTGAATCTAATAAGGTAAACATAATTTTATTGGATATTTTAAAGCGCAAAGTACGAATAATTCATTAAGGATGATGTAGTCTTTTTTGGATCATACATGTTCGTCTAATAATTTCACTGAGAGTAGTTCTTCCTAAAAAGAAGAAGAAAAGAAATAAGAATTTATTGTGTTAACGAGAAATATTATATTTCTATGTAAAAAAAAAACTAATCATACTGGAAAAAAATTTTCATTTACATTCATTATTTTTATTCAACATTACCTATAAATCAGAAAAATAATTTAAATCTTTCATTATTCTATTTCTTGAATCATTGAATTTATTTAATCATAAAAATTTCTTAGTTCATAATTTTTTTAGGATTTTTCTAAAACTGGTCCTTTTTCTCTTTCATACATATCTATCTGATTTTTGAGAGAAATCTGTAAACTTTTTCTCAAATGAAAGCACGTTAGGAGAACGTAGATGATTTCTACGAGGTACACGAAAAGTTTGATTTTGATGAATAACTTACAAAAAATACATTCGATGCAAAACTGTGGTTAAAAATAATATTCAAAGCTCTTACATGAATATTCTGTATGAAATTGAAGAAAATTCAAAGATTTCTTATCTCGTAATGATAACTAATATATAGCTAATTTTCTGTTATAATAAAAAAATATCTGCCATTTTCTGTGTACTTTATGGCACATAATGTTGAAAAAACTTACGTTAGAACAACTGTTGTACTGTTAAGTCAGATGTTATCACTGCGTTGCGTTTATTTTTGCTATGTAAATAACTTTGAGCAAAAACCGAAGAAATAATCTGATAATTTTAAGAAATAGCTCAGAATTTACTTATCAAATAAAGGAATATATATATATAAGCAGTATCACTACTGAGATACCTATTCACAAGCCTTGTCCTATAATGCAGATGGGGAAAAAAAATTTAATTAAAAAAAAGAAAATGAAACAGTATTTAATGAAAATTCAATGAGATTCAATACTGATACCAATTCGAAGATTTTTTTAAAAAAAACATAAGCAATAAAATATCTGAAAAGAAGTTAAGGCACATGTGATAGTTCAAAACAAGTTATTTGTTATAAGCTGCAAATTATTAAAATGTTTAACTTTGTAACTTGCTGTCGAGAACCCAGTCGTAGAAACAACTTTAAAAATTCTTATCTTACACATTGTGCCTTAGCTGATAACTGTCGGTGAATGATAAAAAAAAACCTTAAAAAGGTAGAAATAAACTCATTAGATAAAAGTATGATAAGCTGAAAAATTTTATTTTTTGCAAATCGAAAGTAGTAGATCTATTTCTTATGTTCATCGACAAAAAAAAACTCATGCAGTTTGACATAGCTCTTTCTCCCCTACAAAAACCTTATAAATCATTTTGTTCAAGAAGCAATATCTGTGTCTGCTGTTAAATGGACAGAGATAAGTTACTAGTTTAATGTTTCACTTATTTAGATATTTTCACACTACGTTTATCTTTCTCTCTACCAAATAAACAAAAACTGGAATAGTTAGGTTTTTCGTATCTTTTATATCATATTACTCTTTTAGGCGATTGTCACGTTCTCTTTTTTTTTCCAGTTCTTTGCGCATTCCTTTAGAAGAACTTCACGAATTTTCAGGGGTGAGACTATGATTTAAAAAAGAACGTGTGGTTTTCTCCGTCGTCTAAGTTCGAAGGTCATGTCAGAGGTCAGACACCATTTCCAGTAGAGCATAGAATAACCACTTAGTCTTGGCGCCGGTACCCTTCAAAACTTAGCTCCCCTATATGATCCATAAAAAGACATTCCTGGTTGCCTTTTCCTGTGTAGGTTTTCTGGTGATTTCGATTAGATAAATATGTGTAACGTTTTAGAATTCAGTTTTTTCGAATTTTGCATTGAGGTGTCAAAAGTTGGTATGCAGACTCAATTGAATAGCATAATGTATAAACTTTCCGTATAACGTACATTCTCGAATTTTTACAATAATTATTAAAATCCTCTATATTATGTATCTGAAATTATTGCAATCTTTACAAGGTATAATTATGTGCCACGAAAATGGGCAGTAAGCTGAAATGTAAAATCCTTTTATTTAAAAGAAGTGTTTAATAAGTGTAATTTTCTCTATATAAATCGTAATCTTCCACATTTTTATAAATATAATGTGCATTTTAAGTATAATGAATTAAAATGTTATTACAGATTTAAACTTTAAAAATCAACGCCCATTTTGCTTATTTCCAGAATTCTTATTTGTAATTTGAATCTAGGACATTATTATATGAAAATTACATTTTGTAAAATAATACAATTTAAAACTCATCATCAAGTCAGCCATTTATTACATTTTGTCACACATTCATTAAGTCGACGAAGAATAAAGCAAACCGTAAAATTAAGTAACTTTTGTACCTCATCCGCGAAAACGGTGAATAATTAAACTTACATTCGATCTAAGGTCCATATTACAGGTAAGATCTAAGGTCCGATTACATTTCATCTGAACTTTTGAGTAACTCATAATGTTAAAAATTAATAAAATATAAGTAACATGAAAATATATCCTTTTAAAAATTAAATATGAATTTTCTACCTTTCATAGCAGAATTATAACATCGATATCTTACTGTATTTAGTAGCATTAAATAATAAAAGAAATTTAATTCGATCATTCACCCCCTTTGGTTTTATATAAACCCGATAAAAAATCTTTTCACACGTAGAATAAAAGATTTAAATTTATAATAAACGTCCTTCCTTCGAGCATTCAAATGATTCATACATTTCGTGGTTCACTGCATATCCAAAGCTCAGCCATTTTTTCTTCAGCTTCCACCTAATAATAACGCGTAACTAAGCTAGGCTCAAATCATTTGCTTCTTGTAAACCCAATTCATGTATAGTATATTGATACAATTTGGTATGAATTTAGAAATAATCCTGTCATTATATGGCGAAGTGAAATGAAAAGGACAACATAAGTGTCATGAAATCCTTTGGTTGAAGAATGTATAACATGATACCTCAGAAACTCGTGACTGAATGACTAAGTCTTCCGTAAAATATTTTTAAGTTATTGAAATTAACACTTACTTCACTTCATTTAAAAATTATGCTACATTTTTAGGTTGTTTTGCGAGGAAAATATTTCATACTAGGTATTATAACCTCATGTTGTTCAAATTAAAAAGTTTAATGCATAGCTGATTTTTCAAATCTCAAATATTTTCTAAAATTTCAATCGTGGATAAATGTAATAACTCTTAGTAACTGAAAATGGGTAGATATTTGAAACTGGTGAATCAGAAAAGCTACAAAGTGAAAGCTAAATCATTTTAAAATATTTTTCATTGTGAAAGAAATACTCCAGAGCAGTGGTGCACACAAGGGGGGTGTCCTAGGGGTCCGGACCCCTCACAAAGCCCTTGATTATTTTTCCGATTGATTATAATTCTCATATAGTACGTAAAATTTAATTAAGTATTTGTTATTAATGATTAATTTTATTAATTAACGCTAATTATTTATTCAATAATTAGTTTTTTACTGTTTTTGTTTCCGAAAATCGACAAAATCAAAAGGAGCATGATACAAGAATGGTGGACTTGCGACCCTGGACAACCAACCCCCTTGAAAAATTTCTGTGTGCGCTAGTGCTTCAGAGATATACATAGATTTATCATGATAACCCTTCAGTATCTCGCTGGGATACCCTTGCCTCCTTGACTGTTTTTAGCATGGACTCTTGTGAGATCTTGATGGGTCGTTTGTGAAATCTGAGACTACACTTGAAGAACAGAACGATTTAATAGTAGGAGATTGTTTTTTAAATCTAGACACTGAATGGTGGTTTCAATTTCATCACACAAATGTTCTTATATATAGGATTGAGATCTGATGATTGTTAGAGAGAGAGAGAAAGCTCAACCTAGTGAAGTTTCTATTACGGTCTTCAAATCCATTCTGTACAACATCAGCATTATTGCAGAATGAATTATGCTGAAAGTACCCATTGCTCTCCGGATAAATCATCAGTATTATCATTGTTATGACTCTAGAAACTATTATTCTTCGGTTTCAATATTCCTTTTATTCTTACTTCAACATGCAGAATAAAAGAGGCTATTTACAATAAAGAATTAATGAAGCTATTTACATGAAAGAACTATTATATGAGCACACGCTCCGCAAAGATAAAATATTACACATTTCTTTTCTTAACGTAAAGCGCAACTTCATATTTAGAATACTCCAAATACTAACTTAACTAAAATTCTGTTGCCAGATTCAAAGTGAATAAGCAAACGCAAAGCAAAATATTAAATAATATCAAACAGGAAACGTCGAACTTATTAGGAGTGGCAACAATGATATATAATCAGTAATGATGTTTTTAAGTATGATGGTATATTCAGATATCCGAAATGAAAAGGGTCCGAAACCCAAAAGGAAGTCAAAATAAAGAACCCAAAGCCTGCCAGGGGAAATATTCTGCAAAGCATCACTTTGCCTCCACCAGCTCGAAGTGTAGAAATACATTGCGGGTCCAGCTTTCAAGATGTTTTCTCCAAACTCTAATTCGTATATCTATATAATGTACCTTAAAATCCGGCGTATAACGCGCACTTTTAACCCAAAAAATAAGGGGAAAATTTACGGGTGCGCGTCATACGCCGGGTATAAAAATGATAACTTCAAAAATAAAAAAAAGAGTTGAGCATAAAAAAGAACTGGACTTCTACATAGATCGAAACACTGTTTATTTAAAAGAAACGACATGCCTAATGAATTTAAAGGGTTGTAATTGTATAAGTAAACTATTTTAAAAATCTTGGTATAATATCTCCAATGACTTCAAAACATAATAGAAATGCACGCGTACATTTTAGGTTCCTTCGTTAAAAAAGGGGTGCGCGTTATACGGCGAATATACCTAAAAATAAAAAAATGCAGCTTGAAAGTATAGGTACGCATTATACGCCGGATTTTACGTAACATAAAACGGGATTAACCAGAGCATATTACTTCTTTTCGATTGTCCACCATCCAATCCTTGTGGGCCTCAGCAAATTCCATTTGTTCACAAGTATTTATATATAATACTCTGTCTTAGGAGTTCATTTTCGTTTTTTCTACATACCAACCGTTTAGTGGAGACTCCACGATAGAATAGCTCATTTGCATAAAACAGTCAGGTGGTCATAATAAAGTGACCATTCATTATTCACCCAAGAAGAAACCGGAGATAAACTGCGATACAAATGATAGAAGAAGGAAAGGGAGGAGGAAAATCAATTTCAGAAAGCTAGATGCCAAAAAACTGCAGTCAATAAATAAGGTGTGACAGAAGGCACTGCATTCTAACTATGGTATTCAGAAAACGGGAGTGGAACTTGTGAAATGTATTTGCTGGTGTGACGAAAACAATTTACTCGCGTTTTATTCACTACCTGATCCTATATATCAGGCATGGAATAAGAAGAGGATGGTAGTAGGGACCGTGTCCATTAAATTTGTTTATGGAAACAAAGAGTAATGGAGGCTTCCAAAATAAAGTAAGAGAGTACGCTTTTTGACTGCGGACAATGGGTCCCGCATCAGTTGACACCGGTACAAGAGGACTGTCACATGACCATAGCTCTGCAATTCCCGTAACGTTATAAAGATGCAATTGATACTAGTGATGAAAGTTGCCGCCCCTTTGCATTCGCGTTGAAGTGACATAGTTTTCAGTGGAAGCCTGCAAATAACTCTCCATCAAAAAAAGTTCAAGATTCTCAGTACTAGAGAAAGCAAGATCAGCATTTGTTCTTCGACTACAAGAATCTGCTTTTCATCGATTTCCCGGAGCATGGAACTAAGATAAATGCCCAGTAATATTTGTTGTGAAATGCTGATGAAGCTCAGGAAAATAATCAAATCAAAACGCTCCTGCAAACTTTTTTACGACGTCATCTCGTCGCACTAAACTTTACATCAGTGGCGTAACGGAGAATATTAGCCTCCCTGCAAAGTCTGGTTTGGGGCTCCAACCCCAAATACGTACTTGGAGTCAGTCAGGTTTTGTTCCCCCTAGAATCTCTTCCCCCCCGCAATGCGGGGGTGTACGTTACGCCACTGCTCTACATTACAGTCAAAGCAACAAAGGAAATTTTGTATGGGGTTCAAGTTGGAAGTCCTCAGTGAATTAATTATTCACTTCTTATAGTTCACATTTTATTATTATTTTTTTTTAAATTTCCTAAATATCATATATCGATAAAACTTTTTACACTTTTTTTTTTCACAAAAAGATATTGATTATTTGATGTGCGGCATAGAATCGATGGCGGCTTAGGTTCGAATAAACGCGGTAGCATTAAAAAGTCTGATGTAAAACCGCTTTTAAAGAAACGAGTAACGCATATTGAGAAAATCAAGCTACTTATTCTATTTAGTATGCATCTCATATATGCATACACTTCTCAACATTTTTAATTTAAAAACGTAACTACATCTGCCTTAATTGCTTTTAGAATTAGTCATATCAGACTACTATTTTTATACGATAAACATCTTTTTTACTTTTTTCACCTTATTCCTTTTACTCTCGTTAGTTGATCCTTTTTAAAAAAGTCCTTCTTTGCAAGGAAAAATACTTCACGAATCCAAGTGGTTGATGCGAGTTGAAGAGAAACTTCTTCTTACATCCTATCACTGACTAAGTCGAAAAAAGGGGGGAGGAAAGGGGGAAGAAAATGATGGGTTGATACAAGGTTGAAGCAATTTTAGGTATAGATCTATAAGTGGACGCCTGAGGCTTAGGGCAATTTCAGAGCTCGAGTACTTGATTCTTGTCAGCGTTTTCGAAATTGAGAGGAGGTGAATTCAATATCGTCTTTTCGTGGAAAAAATTAAAAAGAAACTCGGATCCTTAGTAAGTAGTTTCATCATTGACAGACGTTCAGAAGAAGCTTGGCTTGTTGAAACTGAATAAATCGATGTGGTTGAGAAGAGATTATTTGGGATGCTAGAGTGAGGAATTCCTGAAATTTTTAAAAAGAGAGTTGATGCGAATTTAATTGTATTTAATATAACCGTAGTTTTTTGCTTTCGCTGAGTAAAATTTGTACGGGTATTAAAATTTTGTAACCTTATTTTAAATCATTACGTTTTTAACATTCCAAGAGAATTGAAATATGTTGCGGAATCTACTTAAGCTAGTAACAGTCTCCGGATAGGAGTGAACACTTTTATCTAGTGGTCATGTTGCGTGGCATCAGAAACATAGGTCACGGGCTCTATCCTCCACAAAGTATATTCAATACGATATAAGATATACCATTCCTCCATTCAACTATTTTAAATTTTACAACTTTTTAATATGTGTGCTTTTTTTCAAATTTTATAAATTTCATATTTATTTAAAAAACAGTACTTTAAAAAAAAATGAAAAGTAAAATTAGTTACTTATATTTCCGTAAATATAAAATTCCGTATTTAATTAAAATTTAAACAATATTTTTAAAAAGTTAAGGTATATATTTTATACATCTACATTAAATATATATTTTGCAATTTTAATTTTTAATAAAATTCCAAATAATAGGAGGACATACATATGTATGTAGGGGTGTATTTTATCTATACAAGTGGCTTTTCTTTTGTTGTCTAGGGGTAAGTCACTATGTTCTGGATTTTGATATTCAAAGAAATAAGCAGATTAGAATAAAATTACTGTTTAAGGAAACATTAGATTATTTCCAATTAAATACTGATTACAAACTTTATGAGTTATTTCTCGGAGCATACTCTCAATCGTCGCTAAGCCTCGCGACACCCGTTGACCGAAAAACGTGACCTCTCGTTCGTAAAACGGAGCCTGTCCCTCAGACGTCTCTCTCGCTTCCTGTCGCTTTTTCTTCTCCCCCCAAATCCACAGTTCCGGGAGAGGGGAATGCGTATATTTGCTAGTAGCGCCATCTATTGGTGAGGTTGTAACCTCACTGATTGGAATATATTTATATTCCCTAATACTTTAAATCCTACATATATATATAAGCACTGGCGTAGCTAGCTCTGAGCTCCCTGCATCAAAATTCCTTCGGGGGCCTCTCTTTGGTATGAGAGCCCTGTTAGTGGGATTGTAGTTACACATGTTGGAGCCCCTGTAGCTTGGGGGCCCCGTATCATTGATACGGCGGTAGCTACGCCCCTGTATATAAGTTATTGCCTGTTAAATACAACTAATTTATCAATTTTTAGCTAAGCATACCTAATAATAATAGTTTTTCCTATTCTTTTTAATCCCCAGCTTGCTTCTGCACATATTGAGAATTTTACTATTCTTCAAAAAAAGTTAATAAACAGAATTAATTGGTGCTTTAAGAAAAACCTCACAAAATTTTGAATACTTAAATGACAACTAGCAGTAAACTTGAAAGCACAAAATGTACATTTCAGTTTCATGGTCGGAGCTTTTTTCTTTCAAAATATGGCTGCTTTTTTAAAAAAAAAAATTCTTTTTTTTTATTTATCTCTAGATAATTTTTTATTCGCTTTTTAAAAATGTGTCTGAACTTTGCTCTACCTTATCAAATGTGAAAAGGTTTATCTTTGATACTCGTATCTTAAAATGATGAGTGAAAAGGCTTAAGTTCTTCTACTTAACCACTGTTAATGATGTTCCTCTTTTGCAAGGTCCTGTTCTTTTTTCCTATCAAAATGGTCTCAAAGTATCAACTGCGCGATGAAAGATTTTTTTATTTATCAGTAATAAAATGTGGCACTTGATAACGTAAATAGAAAGCACGGCTAAAATTTCGAAACTAAAAAAAGTTCTATTAGATAGCACCGAAATACATGGAATATGTCGAAGTAAAGCAATAATAGTTGATTACAACGATAGGAAAAGGAACAGAACTTTGCTTTTTCCTTATTAAGAGTTAATATTTTGTTTTATAAACACTAATTTTATATAAACAGGAATACGTAGATTGTTTTTATTACTACAGGGGAAAACCTGTATTTTTTCAAGCATTACCTGAAAAAGAAGCTTATTACTTAACACTTTATATAAAGGTGTTTTCATCTAATATATTAAATAATAGAACTAACACTTGGTGCACACACATTTTTATTTTTCAGGTTGAAAAAACTTTATCGTTAGTATGGCATTCTGATCACCTCATAGACACCTTATCTTATAGACCAGAGGTCGCCAAAGTGGTAGTCCGCGAGAAAATTTCGCTGGTCCCCCAAAAAATGAGGAATATACTTACTCATCACGTTAAGTTTTAAGACCACAATTTATTTTTTTATAAATATATTTAACACTTAAAAAGTCCTATTAGTGGTCCGCGGGGTGAAAATTATGAATTTACTAGTCCACGAAGGCAAAAAGTTTGGCGACCGCCGTTATAGACCACCGCTCTTCAAAATTTTTTGATTTCGTATCCCTAAAACAAAAATAGTTATAAGTTGAACCCTTAGAGGCGTAGCACGAAATTTTCCATTAAATATATAAGAGCAAGGATCTTACATATCACTTTGCATCTCAAAATTATTTTTGAATCTCATTGTTTATATTCAACGTGAAAAGAATATTTATGTGGAATATGGGGTTTTTCGAGCATTGATATTTTCTGAAAAGGATGTGATAGAATTAAAAAGTATGTTTAATTAGAAGCGATCTGTTCAAAATTTCAGTATACAGCAATCCTTTTGGGAGGAACAACCCCCTATCTCCCATCGTTCCTCATGTATATGTGTACCTCATGTTTTTATATAATATATGTGTGTGTAAGTGTGCAATCACAAATCACAAATTATCCATCCATCTTAGACAATAATATTGTGACCATTTTTTTTTACAATGAAAAGGAGGACGAAAAATTTAAGAAAAAATGACAACTTATATGTATGAAACGTTTTATTAATTCAAACAAAAATACACTTACATCCTTTTTAATTATTATCTTAAAAGAGTATTTTTCCATTGAATGATTTTTTTATCAACTTATCATTTTCTTATATATCGGAAATTTCGGGCAAAAAATATCCTTCATACTGAATTTTACGGTAAGCACTGTAGCTAAAATATTAACATTCAATTTTGATTTCTCACTCTAGTCGCTTCACAAAAATCATTACCAACTGGAAAAAAAAACCTCTTTCAACTGGTGCATTAGTTCTATGGCAGCACAACGTAAGTTCAACAAGAATAATTAATTTTCATATGGAATGTGTTCATTTTTTAAATGGTTTCACCTATATTTTACCAATTTCTTAGCACATGTTGATTTTCCCAATGTTCCAATTTATTAGAATTTAAATATATATTCAGTTTTCTAATTTCTTCAAACAGACAATCGTCATCAATTTTATTATATCAGGCATCTCTTTCCATAAAAACTCAACACAGTTTCCTAAATCTGCCCAATTTACTTGCGATAGTCAAAAAATACCATTGAAAACTGTTATTTCCTGTGATATTTGTTTCAGACCATTCTTCGACATTTTGGAAACATGTTTGGTTCATCACTGAATACAGAGATTAACAGACCAGTTTTAAAATATTGAAAAGGAGGACAGTTTTCGAGGAAGGACAGAACCTATAAATGAGAACTGTCCTCCCTAAAGGAGGACGGTTGGTCACCTAACTTAAGTATCACTTGGCTTACTTCACTCAGGAGACCACTGCTACAGTCAATATCAGATTTCATTATTATTTTTCCCCCTGCGAGTATCGATCCATTTTTACCATGTAGAATATGTTCGATCATTCGTCTCAAAAATTACAATATTATTTTTTTAACTTGATCCCCTATTTGGCAACCTGAAAAAAAGAAATATTTTGTTTCGGTTCTATAATCCAAAAAAAAAAAAAGTTGAAGTAAGCCTTAAGGCTGTCTTTTTCAACCTTAAAACTAAGAGTTGGAGGAGTTTGCTCCTAAAAAAGGAGGCTGGAAACGTTTGGTTCAGAAAGCCTTGTACATCCTGGGCTGTCGCGCCATGGATGATGGATAATGTGTGTGTGTGTGATGTCTTTACCAAAAGTTAAGATTAAAACTTCAATTCGAAACACTTTTTCAGATAGAAAAATGTCCCAACATTAATATTATGTTAGCATTTCATCAGCGGAGAAAAAGTGCAACATTCTATTGAATTGTTCATTTTCTTAATTGATTCAATCGATCATTTCTTCCGTTCATTGACACAGTTCCATTAGCTCAAACTATATTCTTTAACATTAAGAGAAGCCATCCTTCAAAAGAAAAATCATTTTGTTTCTGTAAAGTTTTTCTTCTGAATTTTAAGAGATAGAAGAACGTGTTACATTTTCTAAAATTGTATTTGAAATTTAGAATATCTGCGTATTTGAAAAATGTGTACTCTCTCTGAATGTAGGTTCTGTTCTTTAACACTAAATGAAGACAGTCTGAATCTCCGGTCCTAATTAAATAAAATCTTATTGCATCCAGAGAGAGGTAGGTAAGTTAGTTCTATTCGAATTATATATATTTTTCTAAGGAAGAAAACTTAATTAATTTTCTGTTTAAAACTTTGGACATGATGCTGTTTTTTTAATCACAAGAAAAAAATAGCACCTACAAACATTCCAACTTTTTACCCGTACACAGATAAGCTCCCTTTTCACACACCTCGGAATGCAGTAAAATCCTGTGCTACGTTTTTCTTTCATTTCCAGCGAACTAATCTTTCCAGTGAATCTCTAATGCTCTTAGTAGTGTTTGTGTCTCGGTAATCTTTTTTTCTATCTAAGCTTCTTTTCAGTACTGGGTATCGTAACCTAGGCATAAAAATCTATTCAGTTGATTTTTCTGCTCCTTTTTTACGACATAGATAAGGATGACCATTGAAATGGAACTTTTGGTGCAGGAAAGGAAAATATTTCGACATGAATTCCCTATCTTATGTATAGTTATCAGTAGCGCACACAAAAATTTTTCAAGGGGGGTGTCCAGGGTCGAAAGTCCACCATTTTGGTGTTATGCTCCGATACGCCGCCCAACATATTCTTTTGATTTTGTCGATTTTCAGGAACAAAAACAATACAAATTAAGTATTGAATAAATAATTAGCATTAATTTATAAAATTGATTATTAATAACAAATACATAATTAAATTTTACGTAATATATACAAAGGATTATAACCAATGGAAAATAAAATCAAGGGCTATGGGGGTGTCCGGACCCCTAGGACACCCCCCTTGTGTGCGCCACTGATAGTTATTAGCTATTACCCCGTAAATAGTTATTTTCATTCCTAACTCCCTTCATGGTAGGACAGGAATGTAAATTTATTTTCTATTTAGGAAAATGATTAGCGAAATTGAGTAATGATATAATCAATGGCAAAACCGAAGTTTCATTTGGTTTCGAAGTAGTCATTTTCCTTTCAGAATCGTATAAGACTATCAATACACAGTCCATATCAACTTGTTAAGTATGATGCAAATGTATTTTATGTACTATATATTATATATATATATATATTGGAATAGTTTATTCATATTGCAAAAATCATCATGGGAGTTTTTATAACAATGTAAAAAAATTTTTCTTTGTTGATATAAAAAGCAGGCAATGCCATTTTTTTTCTTTTTAAAAAAAAAGTAGTACATTTGAGTGATATTACTTATGCGAGAAAGCAGGTGTAAATTTCACATATAACACATATTTAATTTAACATGAATGTTGGAAGGTAAAAGCAACTTACAGTGACAGCCATATCAAAAAATCATTCTTAAATACCCGTGAAATCCGGTGTATAACGCGCACACATATACTTTCAAGCTGCATTTTTTAATTTTTTGGTATATTTGCCTTATAACGCCCTTTTTACGAAGAAACATTACGTATGCAATGCTTTTATGTTTTGAAGTCATTTATTCGAGGCATTATCCCAAGCTTTTGAAAAAAAAGTGTAGTATACTTCTACAACCCTTTAAATTCATAAGGAATATCATTTCTTTTAAATAAAGAGTACTTCAATATATGTAGAAGTCTAATTTTTGTGTGGTCATTTCTTTCTTTTATTAGTAAAGCTATAATTTTTATACTCGGCGTATAACGCGCACCCTTAAATTTCCGTCTTATTTTTTGTGTTAAAAGTGCGCGTTATACCCCGGATTTTATGGTATTTAAAAAAACATTAAATAAATTTTCTAGATTTTTGACTTAATTCATGGTTTCCAATTTTTCACTTGAGAAATAAAAGAAATATAAACGAGATTATTTCACAATGAATTCATTGAATATTTTTTAAAAAATCACTCAAATTAAAACATACGCATCCTTCGTTCGATTCTTTTTTAATTTAACTTAGCATTTAATAAACGTTTTCTACAAAGCAATACAACTTCGATTTCCTCTTTTATTGATTTACTTAATTGCTTGATTCGAAACAAGGTATTTTTTTAATCTAATACTAAAAAATTAACTTTGCGTTTTTAAACGTATTTACTTTTCTTCGTAGGCGTCTTTGCTCTTTTTCGTTCTTCTTAAACAGTAACATAACCGTGAATATATTTCATGAATTAATATCACAAATAAATTATTCTCAAAATTTCTTCTTTCCCACATTGCCGAATTGTCAACCCAAAAATTATGTAGTAATCATTTTTTCATTTAAATTTTCGAAAAGCTATATGAATTATTATTAAGTTCTGGGTATTGGATTATCACATTAAATGTATCACACTGAATACTCATTGAAGCATAAATACATTTAAAGAAAAGGAACTTTTAAAAATAATATAAAACAATCTCAGTTAGATATGTAGATCATAATCTCTGTAGTGAAAACAAATTTTTAGTTTCCTTACAACGTTGCATTAATCCATTGTTTGGCTTTGGGTGAACAATCTGCAGAGTTTCATCTACGAAGTTCCATCTTCAACCCTCTCTGGAATCATGTATGAAAGCTTTTTTTATTGTATGTTCGTTACCAGGAAGGTTTGAAAAAGAAGGTTTGAAGAAATAGGAGATGATAACATTCCCTTCAAGGAAACTGTGCTCCAACCTCGAACGGCGTATCTTCTTTTTTGCCTCACGTGCAAAGGGGAGGGGGTTCTTTTTAGACCAAACACACTTCATGTGCAGTCTTCTCTTTCAACATTTCTCCCCCCTCGTTCTGAATTGCCTCCCGTCCCAGCCGCAAGCAGTTCCTGTAATTTTGTCGGTGGGGGAAGAGATGAAAACGGCTCTCATCTTCCTACCAAAAGGTTTGCCCAATCTTAGCAGTAATCTTTACAAGCCTTGTAGGGTTGCCGAAAAAGCTATGCCTTTTTGAATTTTTTTTTTTTGGGTACTGCTGTGTAACGTCATTTCGCCAACATAGTGTGAAAAATAGAAGCAAGATTTTTTTTTCCTGTGTTGATTCAAGTTCTGTTTTTTTCCCTTTCAAAATTTACAGTTGCTTTTATTTTTCTTGTTATTTTACTCGCATTTTTTTTTTTACTTCCGAGAATTCAGAAGGAATTCAGCAGTTAAAAAAGATTGATGAAGTAATAGATACTTCTCTTAAGTGATGTAAAAAAAAATTTAGATAAAAACTTGTTTTGATTAATTTTTTTTATTCGCATCTCGTTTTCTTAAATCAGCATTTTATTAAAAAAATATGACTATAATGTGAAATTTGTTAAATGGTACCAGCAGTATAAACTATTAATTTTTTTTTTCAGCTCTTTTCGAATCATTTTCACCCAAAAGTTTTTCAGATTTTCTTTTCAGGAAAAAAATATACCACTTACATTTAAAAAAAATTCTTTTTAATTATAGATAACGAAGAAATTAAACGCATTTTACGTTTTTACTAACATGATTATATAATCCTTACTGTGATCTTAGAAATCTATTTTAAAAATCAGAAATTTCATCTGTTCTTTTTATTTATAGAATAATTTTGAGTTTTTCTCTTTCATGTGTATACTTTATCAAAAAACTTTTTCTTTATTTAAAAGCATATGACACAGTAAGCAAGTAAAGGATTCTAAAAAGAAAAAATAAAAGAAACAGCAACGACTGCAAAAGTTACCGAAGTCAAAATGAATAAAATTGCCAAATAAAGTTTTCTAAAATTGATGCCATAGTACGAAATCACTTCATCACTACAGTTGTCTTTTCTAGCTATTTAAATAAGCAAGTAATATATAAAAAAAATTAAGTCAATTCTCTCTCCTAATTAGGTCAACCAAGAAAATTTTTTATTTTAATTACTTTTTATTCAATAGTTACAATTAATATAAATATGTATATACATACGGCAGAATCATAATATTGTGACAAAATAGAAAGCGATTTTCCTTTCTATATAGGATGTTGGACTATTTTTTTTTTTTTTTTAATTTTTTTTGGTAAAAAAAATTAAATTATTATAATAAAGTAGTAAAGTAAAAAAAGAAATCACATTCTCAGAAATTAGGTCATCCCAGGAGGGATTCGAACCCACGACGAATTAGAAGTTCAACGCGTTATTCATTGCGCCACAGGGACGCAACGAACAATTTTCCTTTATATATACATACATATTTCGAACACAACTTAAAAGAAAGAAACGAAAATGATATGAAATGTTTGGAGAGTACATAGCTCTTATGACCTTTTTTAAAAGTTGGAGTGCTTATAATAATTGCCCAGTATATTAGAGAATTATTGCTGTGTAATTTTAAAATATAAAAAACGAGTAGGGTACTGTAAATAGATTTAGGAAGGTTTTAAAATATTTGAAAATAAGAACACAAATTTATATATATATATATATATAAGTTTTTGCGTTCTAAGATGTGAGTGGTACGAAGGCCTAGGCAACAGCAAGGAAACGAAAATGGATCCCCTTTTTTATCAATGCTCCTAATCCACTACTTTTTTTCTCAAATGAAAATAGAACGTGAATAAAAATATATCAAGCTCTTAAAATTAATTCTTGATCTCATTTGTTTAGCAGATTTAAAAATAAGAGAAAATTATCATTGAAAATTTTTTCTTTTCATTACAAAAACATTGAAATGAGAGAAAAAAAAAAAGAAGGAATAATATTAAAGGAAATGCAGATAAAATCAATTGTATAATTTTTAAAATACTCTGATCAAATACCACAAATTATAAGTTTTTAAATTCGAGAATCAGGATTAGTGCCAAAAGTGCGCTAAATCACCAAATAAGACAATGAATGCAGAAATTTCAGAGAGTAGTTGGGGAACAATGGCCATAAATTCGACTATTCTGTAACTGCCCTTCCAATTCCACCCATCGCGGTAAGCTTGCTCTTTCTGTTCGCGCACAAAGGATGCATAAAGTTTTCCTGGGTTTATTCCCTTGCTTTTTTTTATGCCACCGAATCGGGGCTCCTTTCATTTGAAACAGACAAAGGACTTTTTTTTCCTTACCACTTTAACCTCTCGTTTCTTTGATAAAAGTGACAACTTTTTTCTGTAGCAGATGTCTGCCGTAAATGATGCTTTACATTCTTCCGCAGATTCTTGCCACTGAAGTAGATTTTTGGCTGGTTTATCCGTTCTGGAAGAAATAGTTTTTCAGTATGTGTGCAACATTATGGGGGGGGGGGGGGAAAGATATTGATTGGACTTAGTTTGGATTTAAGAGAAGAAAATTCGGTATATTGGTAGGGCTAACCAGGGCCGGCTCTAGCAATTTTCCCGCCCCGGACAAAAATGGAAAATGCCGCCCCTCTTCCCAAAGCAAAAATTTATAATTAATATATATTAAAGTTTTAATTAAAAATTTTTTTAAAAAATTGAATGTATATAATCCTAATGTCCTAAAACATGCAAAATAATTCGAAATTAAGCACATAATTACTCGTTATGATTCACTGGCGAAGCTAGTACTGAGTGGGTCCTGTATCCAAATTCCTTGGGGACTTCTTTTTGAGGGGGGGGGGCGTATCATTGACACGGCGATAGCTACGCCTCTGTTATAATTTCAAACGAGTAAAATGTAAGAAAAGAAATAGCTCGTTTCTGCTGGCCAATTTCTTCGAAAATGAGTCTATTGCTGGTGGGGATCACAAGCGCTTTTATTTTAACTTATAGAAACTACACTCAAGACTTCGATAAAACATCTCCTATAACTCTCTATCTACTAAAAACTCTTACTACCCATGTCCCCTTTAGAAAAGCTGGCCCGGATGAAAGGAATGTCCGCTGTGACCCCACTCCGGGATGGGGAGAAAGCTACTAGTGAAAGTTGTGTAAGCATATCAACTTTCATAATTTAAGATATACTCCCGCCTCGAACGCTTCAAGTTTCAATGTAAAATAAAACGGACATTAAACATACTGAGTACAAAATAAGGAAATACGTTAAATGCAATACCAAATTCTCACCCAATAATATTTCAGAAAGCATATCAAATTTTTTTGTAATATAAAAAAATATTTTCTAAATTTGATCCAAATGCCGCCTAAAATTTGCCGCCCCGGGCAGGGGTCCGGTTTGTCCGGCCCTAGAGCCGCCCCTGGAGGAGGAGAAATGAAAGTCGCACACACCACCATGTACCATTATAGTAAAGGATATGCATAACGCAATTCAGAACTTATTAAAAAAAGTAATTTATTATAGTAAAATCAAATGTAATTGTTTGATAAAATATAAATCTTAGG
>BMAV01021860.1:258967-282559 GCA_019973955.1 Trichonephila inaurata madagascariensis | reverse complement strand
TACGAACTTCTTTTCAAAAAAAGTGCGGATTACGAACAATATTTAAGAGTGAGTTACTTTATTATTTGTTCTGCAATACTATGTGAAATTTCTTCAGCTCTCACCGTTTAGAGTTGTAACACTGAATTATTTGTACAAGCATAAAATTAAGTAATTTAAAAACCTAAAAGCCTCCTACGAAAATTTTGATTTTCTATATATTCTAAAGAATATTTTTTTCCTCGCAGGAAACATTCCTATCTTTCCAGAAAGAAAAGTATTAAATAAAGACCAAACAAGAATGAAAAATAGTTAAATGGTAACATAGCAAGGAATGTGATAAATGTAGTCACTTAGATTTCTTAATTATTAAAATAATAATTATTATTTAAGCAATATTAAATCCAATTTATCAATTCTCAATTTAAAAGATTTAAGCTAACTTTAAATAAATTGAGTGAGTTTTTGTAGTATGTGACCATGACCATGTATTTATATTTTTAGACATTAATAAAAAAAAGGTATTTGAGAAAATGTAATAAGAACATTAAAACAATGTTCGTCAACTATTTTTTTTCTAATTATGTCATTTAAGTTTTATCTGATAAAACTAAAGGATTAAAAAACAAATTCTGTCCTTTTTTTTCCATTCATGATTTATTGCACGAACACTTTTCTTATCGTGTAATATTTTTAAGTTATAGCAAGACTATAAATTTTACATTTTATATAAAGAAAGTAATTATTAGAACAAAAAAACTGACCGTGAAAGAAATTTAGCAATACGTGAGTGATTACTTAAAAAATAAGTTATTAATTTTGTCTCTCTCTCATTTACAATTCAGTATCATAAAAAAAATAACCATAATAAAATACTTTTAACTTTACTGTTTTAACAGGAATCTTTTGCACAGAATGAGATTCGTTCATTTTATTAGTTGATTAATATTAATTTTCGTCGCATTCTATTCCAGTTTATAAGTTTTTCGCTGTTATTCTTTCTCATTGTTAATGCGCTGCGTTTTACTGTTCAACGCTGATATTGATAATTTCCTATACCATTATACTTTCACATATTGAAAATTATATCTACATATAATTTCTTTCCGATTTTCTCGCTGTTTCTTGTTTCAAAAGTTGATGGCTTAAATTATTTTTAATTTCAAATCCACCTCCCTCTGGAAACTCCTCTTCGAATCACAGAAAGCTTATATTTTTGAAGTATAACCTGCTGAATCAAGAAAATGAAATAATTGCACGGAATTTAAATATTTCATACGAAAAAAATTTATGATTGTTTTTGTGTGAACTTTCCTTCATACAAATATTATAGAAAAAAGAATCATTTCCCTGGTCCACGAAATTATTTTTTTTATAAAATCAAACTAGTAATTATTTTGGAACGTCATTTATTGCAGGTTATCCTGATCACACAGAAATGAAGAAATGAGTGAAAAATACTGGTTTTGCAAGGCTTTTAACAATTATGGATATCAAAGAGAATATCCACACAAATATCTCATTTTTAGAGTGCGGGCATACCACCGAGTGCAATAATCAACACTAATTTACAACTGCATTTTTGAAAGAAAAACAAAGGATTGAAAATATTTTAGGAGATCAATGAGGTCAAGTTTATCTTACATGAAAGCGAAATTTCAAACTAAAAAGATTATTGTTATTCTGCTGCGCCAGTGGTCTTCATACTGTGTTCCACGGAACCCTGGGTCCACAAGGTGTACCGAGGGGTTCCATGAGTCACAATAAAAGATCGAGAAGAAATAAATATGCATGCAAAATGGATTCACGTTCTCTATGAAGTTTGTATAGGCACAAGTATCTAAAGTTCATCCTATCATTAAAACTGAAAATTTTATTTATATACAATACAACTTTTTATTTTGCAACTCCTTATTAAATTTTATTATAATATAATAAAAGAAAATATTAAAACGTTTTATCTTAATATATATACTTCTTACTAGATTGTAAATATTCTATTGTTTACTATCTCGGGTTTCACGAAATAATTCTATACTCGTTAGTTAGCACAATGTCTTGTAAAGTTAAATAGTTTTCTAATGGAAAATGTACCTTTCTTACATTTGTGGAAAACAACACCTATGCTGAAGGAAAGGGAACGACATATCAACGGAGTTTATGTTAAAATCTAAATTTAAACAAGAACAGCTTCTAAATTTTAGGTTGCAAATCCATGCAAAATACACGGGATTTCTCACACAGCTATAAACATTTTAATGCCATTCAGAATATTGTGTTTAACTGAAATACATGTCTCAACATCAGTGACTACAAAAACAAAGTGTAAAAACAAATTAACTCAGAATATGTAATGCAATTACACCTAATCTCAATAGACCTAGACTTCGACAGTTCGTGTGAAAAAAAGCAAGCACATATCCCAGTTACTAAATATAATGCAAGGATAGGCGACACTTGAATCACAAATAAATATTATTGATCTGCAAATTATTTTAGAATTTTTTAATAATAAGTGCAATGCTTTCTTTTAAGTCACTTTACATAAAAAAGAGCCTATAACATGTTCATCTACTTTAAATATTATTTTGAGATATATTCTTCGAAGTATGTGTATGGAATGGGGTTCCACGAAAACACTTTCTAGTTTTAGGGGTTCCGCGAAAGCACCTTCCCGTTCGTTCTAGGGGTTCGGTGAGGAGTTGAAAAAGTGAAGACCACTGTGCTATGTAATGCCAAACGGCTCTCTGCTGGATATCGCAGACTGCACAAAAGGTGTTAAAAGGTCACATTCACCAACACCATCAAGATAAGGGATTCGCATGCCATCTTGGCACTTTTGATTTATGATAATGAACTAGTGAAATGCACTTCAGCAGTTTACTATCGTAAACCACAGATTAGATTGCACACGTGTCTCAGATTTCACGTCTATTATGCATCCCTTGTGTCAAAAGTTTTGCATTTAACAATTTCCTTTCCAGTTATGGTGTCACCTCTTGTCAAAATCTTCTTTTCAATAACTGAAAAAAGTGGGAGGAGATTGTTAAAGAACAGGAATGTTGAGGGAGGCTCTTTTGTTGAATCGAAAGGTACACTAAACAAATAATCCTCAAAGCAAACAATCGTCAATCGTCTTCTTTTCAATAACTGAAAAAGTGGGAAAAGATTATTAAAGAGCAGGAATGTTGACGGAGGTTCTTTTGTTGTATCGAAAGGTATACTAAACAAATAATCGTCAAAGTATCAGGTTTCTCGAGCAATTGTTCATTTTTAGGCATCTGTTGGGTCGGTTTCGAGTGGGTTGAAGTCTCAAATTTATAAAATTTGTTCAATTTATCACGTTTTCTGAGTAAACTGAAATATTGGTAGGGATTTTTATGCTTGTAATCCTGCCAGGATTCTTCCACTAAATTTGTTGTGCATATAGAAATTATGTTAATTTGGTCATCTCAAAGAGATAGCGAACAATCGAGATTTCATATATCTTTATTTTTTGTTTCTTTATCATCATCATTATCTACCTTTATAATCGTGTGATTGCCTACATATTATTTATAACATTTCATAAATAAGATGTAATATCCCCCCCTAATTAAAATATTTAAATATAAAGAATAATAATTCTAAACGTTTCATTATTATTTTTTGGAGGAGGGGGGAGTCATCCTTGTTTTGTAACAGCGGCACAATCGTATAAATTCATTGGTTGAGTTTTACGAGGTATAAGCTTTTATATTTCGTGCTTTAATTCTACTATGTATTCGAATTTTGCAATATTATATTTAATATATTTTTTTTAAATAATGGAAATAAATTGTTTTTATTTTCTAAGCGAATTGATTTGCTTCTGTGGAGAGTAAAATATTTCGAAATTGTTCCTGGTATCCGAGTACCAGTTAAACTTTATACTTAGACTTTCGCACGTGCATTTCAAAATTTCACTTTTAAATTTAAAAAAGTGTGAGTGAATGTTTACTAACGTCGCGCTTTAAAACAACACGAGGATTTATGACGACAGACCTCATAATTTTGAGCCGCGTTCAAGTAAAGAGAACTACACCTGTGAGCTGGCACCTCACTCTTCTAACTTCCAGACTACGTCAACGGGAAGACTTAGAGCCTCGACAGATTTAACGTAAATGAGCCCCTCTACAAGGCAGTTCCTCAGTTGCATCAGGAATCGAACCGCATTCGACAACGCCGGTCACAAGCTCGTGAAAACACTTGGCTACCATGGCCTCTAAGTTTGAAATAAATTTTGAATTACTGTAAAATCCGGCTATAATGTGAACATTTACTTTAAAGCTGTATTTTTTAATCTTTAGGTATATTCGCCGTATAACGTGCACCCCCTTTTTTATGAAGAAATATGTATAATGTTAGTATACAGAGTGCTCTTATGTTTTGAAAATATTTGTTTGAGGTATTATCCCAGGATTTTGAAAAAATAGTATATTGTTACTAATGCCACCTGATCGGCAAAAGCCAGATCCAGGCCCACGAAATTCATCATAGTAAAGGTTTAAGTGACACCTGTCGTTTGCCGTAGCTTTGATCACCATACAGGTGACAGTACGATTTGGCTCGATTCCACCCCAATTTAGAGGGAGAGCACTCAGGCGGTGGTCAGAGGCCTCCCACCTCTCTTCCCCTTCCACCAACCTCACGAGAGGACTTGCGGCTTGACGGCTACTTAGAGTACCCCCATGCCGTGCAGGTACTATATATTTACAAACATCCATGTCTTCTCCGGGATTCGAACCCAGTCCCTACGACACAGCAATCAGCGTCGCTAACTACTATACCGGATGGTTAGTGGAAGCTATAACCACTATACTTCTAGAACTATATCTCTTTTAGTTCATAAGGCAAGTCATTTCTTTTAAATAAACAGTATTTCGATATGTGTAGAAGTAATTTTTTTCTTTATGCTCATATCTTTTGTTAGTTTTAAAGCTATCGTTTTTATACTCGGCGTATAACGCGCACCCTCAAATTTCGATCTTATTTTTTGTGTTAAAAGTGCGCGTGATATGTCTGATTTTATTGTATAAAATCCTTGATTCTTATCAACTAGGATATTTAACACAAATAAGTATCATTAACGTAACTTTAAATTTCAAAGATCATTAATTAAATCATTTTAGCAAATATTTTCGACAGGAAAGAGATATGCAATTGAATTTCATGGAGTTTAAAATCGCAAAAGCATACCCCTCTAATATAATTTAATACTTCAATAGTTTTGCTCGATTTAATATCAGATTGCGTAATTTATTTGAATTTTTTTTTAAAAGTAGGAACGTAAAAATAGCTTAATTGTTATTATTCCGTTCAATAAATTAATTTTTGATTAAATTTCCTCTTGCGATAAATCTCTTAAAATTAATCAAATGAAATTCAGGTTTGCTTTTTCAATAAATATTTGTGTGAAACCTGAATCTATTGTTTGCTATTAATTGGCTTAGACAAAAGCCATTGTACAAATTTAGAAAAGTAATATGCAGAAAATCTCAAATAATTTTAGTCACAATTACGGATGATTTGTTATTTCTCAGACTTTAAACACGGAATTGTATTTTTAATATTTTTAATGAATATGGAATAATAAATTTGTGCTTTTTATTACAGAATTGCTTACTCGACTATACTTTAAAACAGATAAACTCATTTCTGAGGGTTTAGTTTTGTTAAATTTTGAATATTTCTTTTTGTATACGTTATTTTCATGTATTATATTCTTTATGAAGATAAAAATTCATTAAAAGAAAAGAAAACCGAATTTTATTAAAACGCATCAATTTTATTTTCAGCTCTCTTGAATTAAAAGTAATAGTGATTTTTTTTTTTTTCCTGTGAAAGAAGAGTATAAAATTTAAATTACTATTTTGTTTCTTTTTCCTCTACTTTTTGAAGTACATTATTGTACAATAAAAATGAATCTAGTTTTATTTCGTTTTGATTTGGGAAATACTGAATATTCTAGAGAAGTTTGGTATTTCATAACACATATCAAAATAGTACTTTAATATTTGCTTAAGGCTGCCTTCGGTCAATGTTAAAAAATAGGACTCGAGTTCGGAATATTTTTCCAGAAATAAAAGAACTGCAACACTTATATTATATTTTGATTTCATTCTATCCCTTACTTTATTATCACACTCATTTTTACCGGAGTTGATCCATTTTTCTGGTATAAAATGTGTTTCGCGTTTTTTCTCCTATACCGTTATGCTAAATGAGCTGTCCCTTTACAAGTTAAAAGGAAAAAAAATTATTATTTACTGAATATATTTTGTAATTTTAAAAACACTATATTATAAACAAATGTATGAATTATACAATATTGCAAATTTTCATGAAAATTGAAATATTTTTCTGCCTGAAAATGCGCTCCGCGTTTAGTTAAGGCATTCGTACATTTGCCGAAGACAGCCTTAATACAGAAAATATTATTTGTGTACTTTTATTTGTATGAATTGAAAAGTCCTTAAGTATTAGTCCAGCGACAATTTTGTATGCAATGCATAATTGGATATTATTTATAAAAGTGTTTAAACTTGTTTAGACATAGAACATGTCTTCACTGCACACAAATTTTGTTAATTTTTCAAATATATAATTGCATCGAAGCAATGGAGTAGCGAAAAGTCTCTGCTACCTTCGCCCCCCTTTCCATCCTCCGATTTGACTACCCCCCTAGATTTCCGGAAATATTTTTTTAAAACTCGTTTTTTTGTTCAAATGATCAATAAATTTAATTTAAATAAAAAAAAATTCACTTTAATTAAATACATAAGTGTTCACTGAACTAACTCAGTGGCGCAACAGCCCATGAGGGCCAAGGCCTACTGTGCCTATCTCAGTTTATGTGACCTTAGGTGCTGGAGTGCATGGACAGATGTTTCGGTCAAGTGGTCAGTCAGACGCGAACACCCCCAGTGTTCAGTTTCCAAGCAAGCTTGGTACTTATTTAACGACCCATTGAAGGGATGAAAAGCTGAGTCGACCTTACCCAGCTCTGACTTTGAAGACTTTGAACCCCGGACCTGTGGCGTGGCAACGCAATACACTACCACTCAGCCACTGGACTTCTTATTTGTGTGTTCACTACGGATACACAAACGATAGTTCATTATATATTAATGTCCCTTAAGTATTTTTATAGCTTAAACAAATGGTCAGGGTTACCAAGTGATCATGGTCGGGAACTCATGACCGGCGTTGTATTTGTCGAATCATGCTATTAAAGAGAAGCCATGTAGAAGGGCGGATGCACGTTAAATCTATCAAGACTGAAAGAGTCCTCACGGTGGCTTGGTGGGATAGTTCGGAGAGGGGTGTGCCAACTCAAGTGTTGTCACTTGACCG
Source organism: Trichonephila inaurata madagascariensis (assembly GCA_019973955.1). Classification (NCBI taxonomy): domain Eukaryota; kingdom Metazoa; phylum Arthropoda; class Arachnida; order Araneae; family Nephilidae; genus Trichonephila; species Trichonephila inaurata. The sequence goes on along the minus strand of BMAV01021860.1, from coordinate 275,206 downwards.
TGGTTCAAAATTAAGCTGTCCATCGATAAGAATAATCAATCAATGTTACCATATAACAGTGCTTCGCAAACTTTCAATATTCGCGACCCAATATTCACACACACACAATCATTATTTTCATCGCTCCGCCCCCATACAATAACGATACTTTGAATTCAATAATGCTATATTTTGAAGCTAAACCTACGGTTCGACTTTTACCTCTTTTTGTACCACCGGCGTATATAAACGTCTCACTCAGCCAGTGTGTTAATTGACCCGGACGTATATATACGTCTTTCCGAAGTACGATATTTTCTGTGCACTGCTATCCATACATTTATTCCGAAGGCTTTGGAATGCAATAAAAGGAGCCTGATTGTCTTTGCGAAGGATTTACTTGTTTCAGATTATTTGTTTCTTTATTCCTTTAACCTCCTCTTCCCAATACACCAGATACACTCGTTTACGTGTTAAACGGTGGCATTAGGGAGCGAATCACGTAGTTTTTAACCGGCATTTAAGGGATTAATTATAAACCGTATGAATTATCAAGATAAGTGTTAATTTTTTTTGTTTTTAATTTTATATATGACAAGCCTGTGGTGACACTGGTAATTATTAAACTTCTTCTGAACGTATATATAGTATCTTTAAAATAATTATAAAATTCATTGCGCAGTACTGATATATTTATAAGTGTAAATGTGTATTTCCTTTTTTATTTGTTTGCTTGATAATTTTTTTAAGCAATCTTTTGTTTTCTACTTTTCAATATGCTCGCGACCCCCTTGTAGGGTTATCACGCCCTCCTAGGGGGGGGGCGCCCCACAGTATGAGAAACACTGCCATATAACATGTGAACGTTTATAATAAGAAAAATTCTGGTAAATATTTCGACTAACTCTTAAGAATTATTATGGAAAACATTCTGGAAAATCAGTCTCCTTATCATGTATAAATCAATATTCCTCTAATCACACTCCTCAAATACAATTCATCAAACGCTATGTGTAAAACGTACATTGAACTTATTTGACTTTAAGCTGTGAAAAAAGATAAGGTGTCGGTAATGCAAACAAAAAAGAAGCTTACGTTTCATTAAATAGAAACGATAGCGATAAAGGAATGATATGTGATAACCAGTGAGAGTAGTTACCGATAAATTGGCCCAGACTTAATAATTTGTCAAATAATAAGGTCAATTTATTATTTATCTTTTTTTTTATAATATAGTAAGACCAAAAATAACTTAGTGATAAGCTTATTTCCTTTTTTTTATTTCTTTCAGTGCTATCTGATTGAATCATGTCATTCATTCTTTGACCGTAAATTAATATCCAAATGTGCGTTAAGAAATAGCATGATTTCCGTATGAAGAAACAATTGATGACAGACAATATCCATCAGCAAGCCTCTTTTCTTAGGACAACAACATTTAGATTATTCAGCAGTTTTCCTTGATTCTCTTGAGTAAGCATGTTTTTGTGAATGCAAGGGTATAATTATGATGTTATGGAGCGTTCTTGTAACTTCCAACAAAAAAAATCAATGTTCTTTACCCAGAAAATAGTATGCTATGCGAACTGGATTGTGATGTTTGTATAATTTTTAACTTCGATATTATTTTCGAATATTTTCAGTACAAAAATTATTATTAATATAATATTATAATTTTTTTTGAAAAGCTATATCATTATACAGCAAATATTTGGGTTGCGAGCATAATAAATACTCCGTGCATTTTTAATACAGTTTAAAATTCGGTAAGGCTATAGTATAAATTTTACAAAATTATTACAATTGAATTACCTTAAAATCCGGCGTATATAATACGCACCTATATTTTGAAGCTGCATTTTTCAATTTTTTGGTATATTCGCCATGTAACGCGCACCCCCTTTTTTACGAAGAAACCTGAAGTGTCTGTGTTCAACGATATTATGTTTTGAAGCCATTTTTATTTGAGATATTATCCCAAGATTTTGAAAAAAATAGTATACTTCTGGATTTTCTAGAAGAGTATACTATTTACGTATATAACCCTTTATAAAAGTTCATTAGGTATGTCATTTCTTTTAAATAAACATTATTTCGATATATATATAAGTCTAACTTTTTAAATTCCTACTCTATTAGTTCACACTCTCTATATATTTATTTATTTATTTATCTTGGTGGAATTTTCAATCGTTAATAAAAAAAAATACATTTTAAAGCGCTCAATTGAGCTGAAATTTTATATACATGATTATTTTGGATGACAGTACAGTAATTTAATTATAATTAATAAAAATTTATTGATTAAAACTAATTATTTAAAGAATTACAAATACAGCCACTTTGGCATCATTTTTGGCGACTTAGCGACCCTTTTGGCGTCTTGTGTCAAAACTTGAAAGGTTTTTTTCTCACGTTTTAAAGCATTCAGTTGAACTGAAATTGTACATACACGATTGTTTTGGATGAAAATACAATGCTTTAATGATAATTAATAAAAATTAATTACCACTGAATGTTGTGATTCTGTCCTATGCATTATATTAATTGTAAACATTAGTAAAAAGTAGCTAAAATAAAATTTTTCTTTGTTGATCTAAGTAGGAACTGACTTGAAATTTTCTTTTTTCATATTACTTGTGCTCATCTCTATTTTTTATTTTTGGAGCTATCCTTGTTATACCCTGCGTGTAACACGCACCCGTAAATTTCGATCTTATTTTTTGTGTTAAAAGTGCGCATTATACGCCGGATTTTACGGTAATTGTTTTTGATGGAACTATATTTGAATGAACGAAATGATAATTGATTTTTTTTTAACTGTATATTAACATCGCACTTTGAAGTAACACAAGGGCTACTGACAATGGACCTCGTAATTTAGAGCCAAGGTCAAGTAACGAGAACGATATCTGAATTGGCACCCCACTCTCGAAGCTGCCATATCAAGGCCATAATGAAGATTTTATATAAAAAAGATAGAAAAAAACTATCCTGATTTCGTAATTCAGAATATTCTTTCGTGAAATATAACCTACGAAATGAAATCAAATCGTCTCAGCCGAAACCACAGAGATAATTTTATTCTTTAAATCGGATTAAACACTATTCCTGTATCAAATATTCTAATATTTCAATCCGTACTTTAATATGTTACTTAGTTTTTCATTTTAATATTTAGGGAGGTTAGAATTCCTAGGCTGTTCAATTCTTGCGTGAATACAGAGTCAGGTTATTAAAACTTGGCTTAAATTATGTTCCCTGAAGCTGCTATTTTTGTTCAGAATTCGAAATCCGATGGAACATTTGAGAAATTAATATCGATTATCCGAATGAGAAAAGTCACTTAGGGAATTTCAAATCGTATTCAAATTACATTTTGCTAATGCTTTCCTTCAGATAATAAACAGGATCAGATTTAAGGAGAAATCCGATGGTTCAATATCTTTATTGAAAATGAATGACATAGAATAAATATTATCCCCCGCATTTCTAGGATGAGTTTGTAAATAGCCGCCAGGGGAATAATAGTTCGAGAAAAGATTGAATTTTAAGCTATTTCTAATTTAATTCATACTTGCAATATTATAATCATTGCAGATGAATTGAATTTTAAATAGAGAGAATAAACCTTCAAATTAAATATATCTCGATAGGGTTATTTGAGAATAATTTTAGGTTGTTGATATTAAAAGAGTATTTTCTACAGGTGTTTGTTCGATTTCTGTCTATAAAATTTTCGTACGTAATTTATGATTTTCTATTCGTTCCTGTCAACACATCTCACACAATGTTAAATTAAAAATTATACACTATTTAAGAGAAAAAAAATCTTTATTAGTTTTTTTTTCAATTGATTGAATTTTCAATAACTCATTTATATCAAATATTACTATTTTAAAAATTGTATGGTTTTTAAAGTTTTTTCTCCTCTTTTTCATACGTTTATTCGGTATAGTTTCCGGTTAAAAAAAAAAGAACTTGAGATAAGTCAAAACATTTACATGTGACATTTAAGAATTTTTTTAAAAAACTTAGTATCGAGGAATAATAACTGTAATTTTAGCTTCCAAATCATATGGAAGTTTAATTTTCGCACACAGCGCTCAAAAATAGAAATTTAATTGTTTGGCATTTTAAAAGCCGTTGAATATTTAAACTGGCATCATATTTTGGTATTTAAGGTATCCTACTACGTTCGGAACCGTGATTTTGCAAAAGCGTATAAATGGATAATATTTATGATATTTAGTGTCCCTTACATAAGAAAATGTATAGAAAATTGTTTTAAGAATAGTATTACAATAAAAAATTATTGAAGTACAATATTTTGACAAAAAAATGAACATAGAATGACCGATTTTCAAAATATTCTCCTTTAGTGTGAAAAATGCTTCTATTATATATAATATTTTGCCTGTGTATAGCTCAGACTTCTGTACAGAGGCTCAAGTAGAATTTTTGAAATATATAACTTAGAAGTGGGTTTATCCATGTTTTACGACAACAGAGGGGAGAAATTTTAAGAAAAAAAACGCCGATAATTATTTCAATGGGTTGTAACTCTGAAAATAATGTGAATTTTTCAAAAATCATAGTTGAGCCTCTGTACAGAGGTTTAAGCTATATACAGGCAAAATATTATTATATAATAGAAGCATTTTTCACAAAAGGAGAACATTTTGAAAAAAGGTTATTCTAAGTTAATTTTTTGCCGAAATATTGTATTTAAATAATTTTTTTTGTCAAAATGTCTTTATATATAAAACAATTTTATGCATGTATTCTAATCTGTGACACTAAGTATCATGAAAGTTATCCATTTATGCGCTGTTTTAGAATCACGGTTCCGAACGTAGTCGGATACCTTAATCAATCGTGCTGCAAGTAAGTTTACAGACTTACTCAATTTCATTTAATATTATTATATTCATTCATGCTTCTCTGGAATACTTAATAAGATCAATTTGCAGTGTTGAAATAATGAAATTTGAAGAACGCGTTTTTATCCTTGCTAAAATTTACACTCAAGCGGAATTCCATCCATTGTAAAATATATCGCATATTTCAAGCAATACATAGGAATGAAAAGAGCTTTTTTTTTTACAAACATTGATGGAATACAAGCAAACTTCTACATAATAAAATAGACTCAAATATAATATTGACTATTATAATATATAAAATATAATAGCCAATATAATAAAATACTGAATATATTGACTAATATAAACTTAAACTCAGTAGCGCAACAGCCCATGAGAGCGAGAGTCTACTGTGCCCTTCTCAGTATATGTGACCATTGGGCTCTGAGGGGCATGAGCAGATGTCCCGATCAGTCTGAAGCGGAAACCCCAAGTGCTTTGATCCCTAATCAAGCTTTTCAAGCAAGCTACTCCTTTTATCGACCCACTGAAGGGATAAAAGGCTGTATTGACTAATATAGTCAATATATATTGATATAATATTGACTACTCGGGACACACTATTAAAAAGAAATGAATTTTCTGATCAAATCATGCTCGATATATGATTAAAGATCATTAAAACCAATTCATATATTTTAAAACAAGTAAACACGTGACTTTTAAGCCTTCTAAATGTTCGTGCATAATTCGAAATGGATTCTTATGCTACACTATATTACAGGTAAGGAGTCTTAAAGTCTAAGATCAATTAAAATAAATTCTTACGAAAGGTGTATGAAATAAATTTATAATTATGATTTATATATTTCAAATATTTTTCCAATTTTCATCTTCGGTAGAAGGACTTTGGGTGGTCTCTTGTTCTGACTTAAATTTTAATCACAAGATGTACTCGTATGTTACAAGAATAGGAAAATTTGTTAAAATTTTAATGGTTATTTCATGTGATTTGGAAGTTCGTGATATAATTGTATTCAGTTTTTCTTAAAATAATATTTGTACCATTTTAGAAAATTTTCTCTTAAAAAAATATTGAATTCTCCCGTAAAAAATCAGATTATTATTATTATTATTATTATTTGGCATATAAAGTTTTTTTTTTTTTGTATAATAGCAGCAGATATTAAACAAAAATTATATAGAAAAGTGCCAAGCTGTGAAGTAATCCGACGGTGTATCAGAAAATTATATATATTTTTTTATTCCTTTAAAGTTACGTCTATTTCAAACACCCAAAGAGCGGAACTTGAAATTTACAAAACGTTTTCAGAAAGATTACTAATTGAAAAGAACGATCCACGTATTTTCCAAAACCAAAACATCTTTGAATTTCCAACAGTATTTATCCATAACGCGCAGCAAACAACATATTTAAACGGATTATTGTGAGCTACAAAACAGGAAACATTCTAGACCCTTATTCATAGACTAACTCCCAAACAATGAACGTTGCTCAATGTTAGCCGCATTAAAAGCGATTTCTGTGTGTGAGCCTTTATCTCGATCTCTTCTAAATCGAATCCGAGCAAATAAGTATAGAAGAGGAAATAAGACGGGAACATCATGCATTATCTGTGTTTTGTTCTTCATCATGATTACGGCGTTTGCGCTCCGTCGGTTCACAAAGAGGAATTACCTTTATCCGATGTCCGCGCTACTGGTTGGAAAGAAGGATCCATGCATTGCCAAATGTGGACATGCCTGCGATTCAAATTTAGGGGCTGTACACGAATTAAACCAAATTTTCACAAGCGAGAAGCGTTTGTGTACGGATTTGTTGCTGATATGATCTTCACTGTAAGTAGGATGAACATGATCTGTTCATTCACTTGCTGTTAAACATAGAATAAAAAATACTGTTTAACTCTTTCTGATGCGCTGAATTTTTGACAAAAATAATGCACTCTAGAGCAGTGATCCGCAACCCCCGGTCCGTGGATCAAATGGTGCCGGGCCGCCTAAAGAACATTAAGGTATCCGACTACGTTCGGAACCGTGATTTTAAAAAAACGCATAAATGAATAATTTTCATGATATTTAGTCTCACTTAGATTAGAATACATGTATAAAATTGTTTTAAGGCCATTTTGACAAAATAATAATAATAATTTAAATACAATATTTCGGCTAAAAGTTAACTTAGAATAACCTTTTTTCAAAATGTTCTCCTTTTGTGAAAAATGCTTCTATTATAATAATATTTTTTCCTGTATATAGCTCTGTACAGAGGCTCAACTATGATTTTTGAAAAAATCACATTATTTTCAGAGTTACAACCATTTGAAATAATTATCGGCGTTTTTTTCTTAAAATTTCTCCCCTCTGTTGTGTCGTAAAACATGGATAAACCCACTTCTAAGTTATATATTTCAAAAATTCTAGTGGAGCCTCTGTACAGAGGTCTGAGCTACATACAGGCAAAATATTATTATAATACAAGCATTTTTCGCAAAAGGAGACTATTTCGAAAATTGATCATTCTATGTTCATTTTCTGTCAAAATATTGTACTGAAATAATTTTTTATTGTAATACTAGTCTTAAAACAATTTTATATACATTTTCTAATCTAAGTGACACTAAATATCATAAATATTACCCATTTATAAGCTTTTGCAAAATCACGGCTCCGAACGTAGTCGGATACCTTAAACTATTGCCATTTTATTAAAAGTGGTGCATTTCTCTCGGATTTACGCAATTTTCCACGGAAATCACTTTGTACTCGACGTTAAATCACTTTTATTCATTTTTGGTGTAACTATATTTTATTCTGAAGACATATTTAAATGTAACTAAATTAACACTGTTAAATCAAAACAATCTAAAATATAAACAATTAACGTGTCCCACCCTCAGGGGGACCGCGGTAAAATTATCTAACGTTGACCGGTACGCAGCGATAAAAAGGTTGCGGGCCACTGCACTAGAGCAGTGGACCCCAAACTTTTTCACTTCATGGAGCCCCTAGAACTTGAAGGTGCTTTCGTGGAACCCCTAGAACTAGAAAGTGTTTTCATGGAACCCCATTCCATACGCATACTTCGAAGAATATATCTCAAAATAATATTTAAAATAGATCAACATTTATGGGCACTTTATGTAAAGCCAATTAAGAAAAGGACAGCATTTATTATTAAAAAATTATAATCTAATTTTTAAATATAATTTTACTCATTAATAATTTTAATTTGTGATCCAAGTGTCACTTATCCATGCATTATTTAATAACTGGGATACGTGTGCTTACTTTTTTTCACACAAACTGTTGAAGTCTAGGTCTATTGAGATTAAATGCAATCGCATTACTAATTCAGAGTTTAATTTGTTTTATACTTTGTTTTTGTAGCCACTCACACGATGAGAAATTTATTTCATTTAAACACAATGCTCTGAATGACATTAAAATTTTTTTTTTTAGCTGTATGAGAAAACCCGTGTATTTTGCATGAATTTTCTACCTAAAATTTAAATGCTGTTCTTGTTAAATTTAGATTATAACATCAAATCTGTTGATATGTTGATAAGTTATTTCTTCTCCTTCACACACACACACATTATAGGGTTTTTTACCACAAATACAAAAAGTTGAATTTTTCATTAGAAAACTATTTAGTTTTGCAAGGCATTTTGTTTCGAGTAGAAATTATTTCGTATAAAACTCGAGATAGTAAACAATAGAATATTTTCAATATAGTAGGAAGTATATATATATATATATATGGGACCCCTTGGAACCCCAGAGTTCCGCGGAACACAGTTTGGGAACCACTGCACTAGAGGGAAATAATTACAAATATTTTTGATAGACCTCACAAAACTATAATTATTGAACAAAAACTGGTACATATGAATAATATTAAACACTTTTTCAAATAAAAGGTGTCCAAAGTTTTAAAAAATAGGTGGTACATATTTTGTACCACCATGCTTCAAGCAGCATTCCAGTTCTGGAAACATGATTTTTTTTCTCCCTAGGCACAATGGTAGCTTTAGCTAGTTATTTATGGTTGGAAAATAAATAGATACACTTCTTCAACTTATACTGTTATTCATCCTATATATTAAAACATTTTCAGTTTTTCCTTATCTAATGCTGCAAGCTTAATTTTAATTTAGTTCTTGTCAGTTCATGGCATGCAAAGCGCCATCTGTGTAATTAAGAGAGTTGACGTGTTATTGTGTCTACAAAAACGAATGCATGAACTGTGTTTGCGCAAGCCCAATTGCGCTGCCTGAACTGCGCAAGCCAAGCAATGCTGATATGAATGTAAAAAGTGTTGTGAGTAAAAAAAATAAAGACCAGTCCACAAGAAACTGTGTTGTGATTGTGTCATGAGAATAATTAAGGAATAATGACGCTATATCGACTTAGAAAGAACCATAAAATTTGTTATTGTGTTAGATACTCTTGAGTCAACTGCTTAAGTGTTGGAGTTGATCCAAAAGTTCTAATTTACCTAATGTTAGCTTTAGTTTTATAAGTATACTATTCTATACATTATTCTATTTTACCTAGTTAAGAGTATTTGTTATATTTTATTTTTTCCTGAACACGAGCTATATATATCTCATTCAGGACATTTCTATAATTTTGTATGTGTACTACTATTTAACAATTATTATTAATAATAATAATAAATGTAACTTACAAAAAATCTATCTGGCACAATAAACATATCCATTATTGCGAAAAAATAAGCGGAATGCATTTTGTATTCGTAAAGAAGATGGCCTTCAATAGCGTGGTGGTACATTTTTTGGACTCTCATAATTTCATACTAGCATAGTAAACTAACATATGTGAAGTACTAATTATTGCAATATTGTTTACTTACATGATTTGTATCACAAATATCACAAGAATCACTTTCATTTACAAACTACATAACACAATCACTTCCGAAAAATACCACTCAACAGACTCACTGCTGATCAAAGAATGAACTACTGCATAAACCCATTGCACACAATTAGCTTCTGACACCTGTTGGAAAGTTGAGTAACTGCTAGGAGTTGATCTCTGTGGTGTTTCAGAGAATGTACCATCTAGCATCAATTTCTGAGGCATTTAAATAAGTGGTACGTTTTATGTACCACCACACAATAATAAGAAGAATTATTGGCACAGCATATGTACCACCAAGCATGAAAGAGTTGAACATCAGAAACATTTAGATTATTAGAGTTGTATTCTAGAAACTTACCAATGTACTTATTCTTACAAACTCTTATCAAAGTACTTTATTTTCCTTCCTTTCCCAGTGGCACGACAGACAAGAGTGGGCCGTGCCCTTCTTAAGAAGCCTTTTCCAGGCCAGCTTTCTTCCTGCCAGTGTTCTCCAATTCCTAGTTCTTAAAACTAGGAGATCTTTTTCTAAGCCATCAATCCATCTGAGATTTGGCCTGCCCTTTCTTCGTGTGTTCTTGGTTGAGCATTGAAGACTTTTTTAGTGGTGCGGTCTTCTTTCATTCTGATAACGTGACCTGCCCATTTAATTCGTTGTACTTTGACGAAGTTAACAATGTCAGATTCCTTATATGATCGATAGAGCTCTAAATTTGATCTTCGCCATGTTCCATTTTTCTGAATTCCTCCAAAAATGGATCTTAAAAAATCTTCCTTTCGTAAATACTTATCATGTTTTCATCTGTTCGAGACATGGACCAAGTTTCACTTGTGTAAGTTAATACTGATCTTAAAAGACTTTTATACAATAGAACCATTGTATTTCTTTTGATTAAATTTGATTTCATATATTTTCGTATTCCATTAAGACATCTATTAACCATTGTAACTCTTTTTTGGATTTCAGTAGTACAATCGTTTCTATTGTAAATTTCTGAACCTAAATAGGTGAAGCTGTCAACAACTTCAAAGCTATACTCTTCAATTTTAAGATGGGAATCGTTAAAACATGATTTAAGTGCAAGGCATGTACTTGGTCTTATTCTCATTGATTTTCAGTGCCATTCTGAGGGCTTCTTTCTCTAAAGATAAGAAGGCCTTTCTTAGTGCGGTAGGTGTTCGATCGATGATATCAATGTCATCAGCAAAAGCCAACAACTGTATCGATTTATTAAAAATATTTCCTCTGGTATTGATAATGGAATCTCTTACCACTTTTTTTCTAATGCTATATTAAATAGAAGACACGCCAATGCATCTCCCTGTCGAACGCCATTTTTTATTTCCAATGGGTTCGAAAGATCATTCTGCACCTTGACCACGATCTTTGTCGCACTTAATGTCAGGCTTGTACTTTATTTTACTGAATTAATATGTTTCAACTTCTATCATGTATAGCAGAGGTCTTCAACCTGGGTTCATCTTTGATAGGGGTTCCACAAGTGATCACTATTTGTGTGTGTGTTTAATCAAAGCTCCCAAATTTTAGTAAAGTGTTAATTTTCATAAAAGAATGAATTGTTAAAGGCCATTTTGCTTGTAGAAAGAAATATAGATAAATATTTTATGGATAACTAAAGTAGTGGGGGGGGACCACCTGTCCACTTAACAACGGATTAACCCCCATTGTACAAATTATACAATTGTTCATACTCATTGCTCAAATTATAAAACTGTAATTTACATGTATTATGTAGTTCTAACACAAACGCACTCCTTCATTTTTCAGATAAGCATGAATGATGTAATGTTGTGTTAATCTTTGAGCTTAAAATAGTTGTGATTGAACTGAAAATTAGACCCTATTGCCAATTTGTAACCCTAATATTGAACAGGACTTATTGTATTTTTATTATTGTTCTCGTGTGTGTGAGATAAAAAAATAAATTTATTGCATCATCAAAAACTTTGCTTATATAGAGAGAAATAAAATCTTAAGTTTCGTAAAATGTGCTTCAAGCACGAATGGATAAATCAAAAGGCTTACCAATGAAGGAGAAGGAGCAACTTATCGACAAATCAACAGGTTTGAAGTCCAAATTTATGCAGGAATAGCTTCTAAATTTTAAATTTGCAGAATACGCAAAATTTCTCACACAGTTATAAACGTTTTAATGCCCTTCTGAATAATGTGTTTAAGTTAAAAATATTTCTCAACATATGAGGGAGCCAAAGTAATATATAGAAGCAAAGTTACGCAGAATATGAAGTGCAACAATAGATAGTGTTACGAATTTTGTGTCAAATAGTGTAAATAATTTGTATTTGGCTGTGTAATGCCTCTCTTTATACTTACTCTAAATATCTTACTCTAAATTAGATTTAATTTACGTCAAAATTGTAATATTCACAAGCAAACGCCGTCCCTTACGTTATAATGGTGATTCAAAGGGAACTTGGCGAAATCTTGGTGATAGCGCCAAGTTGGCGTCATTTTTGGAGACTTAGCGATCATATTGGCGACCATTTTTGACGAATTCGTAACTCTCTGGATTCTTTTAGAAATTAGTAGAGAAATCCACAAATTTCAAGACCTATGACGCAAGCGTGTTTTTCTCGAATTATCCGTGAGGGATATAAATAGAGAAAGAGCTCGCCTAAAGTGAGTCAGCGATCAGTTAGCTATCAGTTATCCTTACTAGCGATCAGTAAGTATTGCTCTGATTGTTGAAGCTAATAGTGCTTACTTCGGTGGTTTTGAACGAGTGATTGCTTGTGAATAATCTTTTACATACGTGTATTTTAGACACCTATAATCGTGTCTGAGTGCTATTGAAGGTGTGAAGACCTCAGATTTATTTTGTGAATATTGCTGCTGAATCATGTATTTAAAAGATTGGATTTTCTACAATAAATTCTCATCGCTCTTAAAGAACTGTCTTGTTCTTTGCGATTGATTGGCATAAAATTCTCGAACCCTGGATCTACGTAACAATAGTTTCAATAGACCTAGACTTCGATAATGTGTGTAAAATAACGCAAACACATATCCCAGTTATTAAATTTAATGCAGTTGTAGATGACACCTGGAGAGCCCGAATTAATGAGTAAATTACATTAAAATTATGTTACAAATTTTAATAAAAAATGTAGTATTTAGGTCTTTAATTAAAGCACTTACACAACATGTTTATCTATTTTAAATGTTGTTTTCAGATATATTCTTTTAAGGGGCTTTTTTTGGATGGGGTTCCCCGGAAACGCCTTATAGTTTTCAGGGTTCCTTGAGCCGACAAAGTTTGATGACCACTATTGTATAGAAATCATTAAAATTTTTCAGAGAGTTTCCGTCAACTTTATATATAATATTGCGATTCATTTAATAATGATCATATATCCTGGAGATTACCTTAATGATATATAATTAAGGAGATAAAGATATGCATACAGATTTTAATGCGGCTAATATCTGATTAAATATTTTTTATGCGTTTTTTTAACTTGCTATTATGTAATATGAGTTAAATGACGAATGAGAATGATTAAAAATATTTTATATAATTAAAAAACACAAGAAGTGTTTTACAAAGTTAATTCCAAGAAATGATTAACTTTAATTTCCCATTTAGCGATTAATATTATCATATTTAACAATAAAACCAAGTTTTCAGAACACTTTACTCTCCTATTCTTGATTTAGAAAAACGTATTTTCAAAATGAAAGAGAGAAAAAAATGAACTCAACCTGTCTTTCGGCCGATTAATTTGTAGACAGTCCCGTACTGCACTCGGTATGTCATGTATTTGTATCAATTCCATTCTATAGAGGCAGTGTACTAATCTAAAACTAATCGTTCGGTATGTATGATTAATATCCATTAATCTCTCTCTGCCCGTGGGAACGGCTTGTTATGTCATCATACAGAAGCTACACATGACAGAGTTGCTAAGCGGTTAATTGAATACTGTATTTGAATGCCTAGATTCCTGATGATATCTGAAACCATACAGTGTATTCATAAATAAAGACATTTTCCTTAAGTATTATAAGTAATGTACATATACTCCTTTTGAGAAATCCCACGTTGGCAGCTAACAACTCATTTATTCATAAACATGTCCAATGGGCTCAATTCATGACATCACAAGTTAAAGACAACCACGTGCTTTCTATTGAATTCAAAAGAAACATTAAACTAATAGTACTTGTTCTATTTGTAAAACTCAGATAAAATTTCAAATATCATATTTGGATAAAGATGTTTAAATCTTAGGGGGAAAAAAATTCTTCAAAAAGATTTTTTAAAATTAAAAAAAAATTGTATTTTATGCTTATACTTTTAAATGAAATGCATTTTGTATGCATATGCACTTTTTAAGAGAAAGTTTCTTCAAAGAGAAAAACTTGGCAACACCGAAGCCCATGAACCGATTAGCTGGAAACACAAGATAGTTTTTTTATCGTGTGACTATGACGTCACATGAGTTTTTGAATTGATTGACTAGAATCACGTGGCTTTCACTATCATGTGACTATGACGTCACATGAATTGAGCCCATTGTGACAGTGATATCAATCACGTATTGATGACGGCGTGAATACTTTTACAAAAAATGGCAATTGATTCCCCTTTTAAAACTTCTGTACTTTGTTTAACCAAGCTATTTTGGTTATTAAGGGGAATGCAACGAAATTATTTTAAAATCCAAAACTGTTTAGTTTAAAATCAGTTAATTTTGATAATACGACTTCCCACATGAAACCTTTCAAACAAACTGAACTCTTTAACATTAAGCATTAGAGTTGAGGCAAAACATTGCTGCAGCAACGTATGCGCTTAAAATTTATATTAAAGTTATTTTCCCACGTGACAGTACTTGTACTATCACATAACAGATCACCAAATTGTGGCTCTTGCGTGCCGAAACAGTTGTTGTTATTGTTTCTTATGCCACCTGATCTCGACTGCGTCAGATTCAGGCCCATGAAATTCATCATGACTAGGGGCAAGATGTACGCTTGTCGTTGGCCGTAGCCTTGAGCACCACACAGGTGGCAGTGCGATTTAGCTCGGTTCCACTCCAATTTTGAGGGAGAACACCCTGGGAGAGGATCAGGGCCCTCCCATTTCTCTTCCCCTTCCACCAACCTCACGAGAGGACTTGCGGATAGACAGCTATTTAGAGCAGTGGTCTCCATCCCCCGGTCCGTGAATAAAATACTACTGGTCCGCACAAGAAATATTAAATTATTTCCATTTTATTTACTGCGGCATATTTTTCTTGGATTTGGGCTACTTTCTTGGAAATCACTTTATATTCCTTGTTAAATCACTTTATATTCATTTTTAGCTATATTTTATTCTGAAGGCACGTTTAAAAATACACAATTAAAATAAAATTATTAAAACAAAGCAATCTAAAATATAAGCAATCAACGTCTTTCCCCTCAGCGGGCCGCGGTAAAATTATCCAACGTTGACCGGTCCGCGGCGATAAAAAGGTTGAGGAACACTGATTTAGAGTACCCCCATGCCGCGAAGGCACTAGACATTTACAAACATCCATGTCTTCTCCGGGATTCGAACCCATGCCCTACGGCACAGCAGTCAGCATCGTTAATACATGGGCATTAACACAAGCCTTGCCTTTCAAAGAGTAACTTGCTGTTCCAACACTTAACACTCTAACAAAGAAAAGAGTAATTTTTTTCTTTATGAGTGTTTATTCACGTAATTTTAATTGTAAAATTTTCAAATTTTATTTTCAAGCGCGAATCGGTCTGATCCTTCAGTATAAAGTCCCATTACATTGTATATAAAATATTTTAATGTGTAATTTAAATAATCTATTTTAAAGTTATTTTTATCAATAGTTCTGAATTGATGTACTCCTCTCTAGAGTAGGAGGTACCAGTGGCGAACTCAAGGGGAGGGTTTGACAGTTCACCCCCTTCCTAATACACCCACAGATTTTTACCATATAGATTATCTTTCGGTGCTTTCGAAGTGATCAGTGATTCCCAAACCTCGGGCTGAGCTCCGGTACCACCGGTCAGTGGATCAAATGATACCGGACCACTCAAGGAACATTAAATTGTTTCCGTTTAATTTACAATGTTGTATTCCTCTCAGGTTTGTGCAACTTTCTATCAAAATCATTTTACATTCTATGATAAATCACTTTGTATTCATTTTTAGTGCAACTGTATTTCATTCTGTGTGAAGGCATACCTAAATACAATTTTATAAATTAAAATTATTAAATCAAAACAATCTAAAATATAAACTGTCAGCTCCCCTCCCCCTTCTCAGTGGGCCGCGCGGTAAAAGCATCAAACGTTTAACAGTCCACGGCAATAAAAAGGTTGGGCAGCACAGGTCTACATGTTTTTCAGAATATAAACCCCCACATACGTATATACAGTGGAGTGTAATGGAGAATATTAGCCCCTCCTTCAGACTCAGGTTTAAGGCTCCAAGAC
>BMAV01021860.1:53463-239477 GCA_019973955.1 Trichonephila inaurata madagascariensis | reverse complement strand
CCCCTCCCCTTGAAAAATTCCTGTGTGCGCTACTGGAATTATATAAATAGTAAAATGTAAACTTAGTGTGGAATTTTTTTTTCGCGTACTGGTATTAACCCAGGAATTAAAAGGTGATTCTAATCACTGGCGTAGCTCGTTTTGAGAGGACCCTGTATCAGAATTTGTTGGGGGCCTCTTTTTGTAAAATAAAAATGATTGCATTAATAAAACTTATTTGAAAGGGTCAATAGTGGCACACACAGGAATTCTTCATGTGCGGGGTCCAGGGTTAGAAGTCCACCATTCTCGTATCATGCTCCAATACGCCGTCCAGTATATTTTTTTGATTTTGTCGATTTTCGGGAATAACAAACTGTAAAAAATTAATATTTAAATAAATAATTAGCTTTAATCAATAAAATTAACTATTAATAACGAATACTTAATTAAATTTTACGTACGATTTACGTCGGATAATTGTCAATCGAAAAAAATCAAGGGCTTTTTTTTTGGATTGGGGGGTCCAGACCCGGAGATCCCTCATCCCTTCCTTGTGTGTGCCACTGGTCAATATATTACACATGTTGGGGCCCCGTATCATTGATACGGCTGACACGGCAGTAGCTACGCCCCTGATTCTAATCAAGTTTATCGAATCACATTATAAAAATTGTATCATCTTTTGTTACTAGAATTATTAACAAAAAACTACATAAAAGTATAGATTCTTGAGTCTTTCATAGAAAATGATTCATAGTTGAAGAATATCATACTATCATTAATACTGATTTTAAATTGAAGAAGAGGGTTTCCTTTATTTTTCTCTTTGTATTGTAACCGTAGCGAGAAAAAATTTATCAATGGAATTCTAAATGCTTATATATACCAAAACTTTTAAATAAACTCTTCTACACTAGAACTTTAAAAAAAAAAATGGTGGCATTTTGCCTTTTGTCGTTTTTAATTTACTTTTATTTTCTAATTAATTAATAGTAAAACAATTCTTTTTCTTGGAAATTATTCAGATAACAAAATAAGATTGAAATAACAATAAATAACAATAACAACTTATTTCTAAATAAAAGCATTAATTTTTAAATCATTTATATATCATCTTATTTATTAAGAAAGAAAGAATAATTGTTTCACATCTTTATATATAAAAATCTTCTATGCGTGTGTATGTGACTAAACTCCTAAACGGCTGGACCGATTTTCATGAAATTTTTTGTGTGGGTTCAAGTGGCTTTGAGAATGGTTTAGATTCCAAATTCGGTCCGATATCGCAATTAGTTAAAAAGATATTAATTAAAAATATTAAAAACATTCAACTCAATATTCACCTGCATTGTTGTAACAACGTTATTGTTATAGTAATGACTTTAGTTGGCATCAAAAATCGATTTTCAGCCAAACTGGATCTTCATTGTTACAAAAATGCAGACGAATCATGCTTTTTAGGGTTTTTAATTAAAATCTTTTCAAATAATCTTTATATATATAATTCTTCTGTGCGTGTGTATGTAACTGAGCTCCTCCTAAACGGCTGGACCGATTTTGATGACATTTTTTGTGTGGGTTCAAGTGGATTCGAGAATGGTTTAGATTCCCAATTTGGTCCAATGTCGCAATTAGTTAAAATATATTAATTAAAAACCTTGAAATGCATAATTGTTTTACCCCTATGTGCTGTTTATTCTGCTAATGCATGGCAAGGGGGAAAAAAAGAAATAAGAGAGGAGAATTTTCCGATATTTTCATCGTTTTTAAAATTGCAATCTAATTTTTCTATCGAAATCAGACAAAAAATAATTACAGAATCGGAAAGATTATTCATTTCACCACGATACGGCATATCTCTCTATATATAATTCTTCTGTGCGTGTGTATGTGACTGAACTCCTCCTAAGCGGCTGGACCGATTTGGATGATATTTTCTTGTGTGGATTCAAGTAGTTTCGAGAATGATTTAGATCCACAATTCGGTTCAATATCGCAATTAGTTAAAAATGCACCAAAAATAATGTAAGGACGCTCGATTGTTCATAAAAAAATTATAGGCAATATTCTTGAGGCCACTATTTTGAGCGGCAAACTTCAAGGTGAACAGATCGCAATGATTCTTTCACTCACCTACCTATTCAAATGTTTGCAATTTCCAATTCGCTTGGCATTTGCTAAGACTATTAATATGTCACAAGGTCATACAATGACAATTTGTGGCTTAGATTTAGAAAACCCTTGCTTTTCGCACGACCAATTATATGTTGCATGTCCGACGTTTGGCAAACCATCGCATTTGTTTGTTTATACCCCTCAAGGATTAACCAAACACATTGTAGATTTAATGGTATTACGATAAATTTATTTTTTTTGTGCATTGAAAAAATATACCTGTTATGAAAATAACTCGAGTTTTATCTTTTTTAAACCTTTAATCAAAACAAGTTTAAGTTTGTATTCAGAATAGCCTTCTATATTCAACTTAGTTCATTGTAAATTCATACTCACACGCAATTGTGGTAACTGTACATGTGATGATGTCCACAGGTATTGTAATAACTTTCTTTATAAAAAAATTTCATCATAACGGTCCAGACTGTTACAGCTTATTCAAAAAAATTTGTAATTTTCGGATTTAAGACGCGTGAACAGGACAACGTCTGTCGGGACCGCTAGTATAATGTATAATCTAAGTGAAAGCTAAATTTAGAACCATGTGAAATTATGTTTATACTATCCA
Source organism: Trichonephila inaurata madagascariensis (assembly GCA_019973955.1). NCBI lineage: Eukaryota > Metazoa > Arthropoda > Arachnida > Araneae > Nephilidae > Trichonephila > Trichonephila inaurata. The sequence goes on along the minus strand of BMAV01021860.1, from coordinate 236,752 downwards.
TTATATATATATATTTTTGCTTCGATTTATAAAAATTTTTTTGAATTGCACGATATTTCTATAATTTAAACATGGCAAAACCTCAAAATAATTTTTTCTTGCTATTCATTTTTTCCCGGAATATATACAATATGAAATTTAAAAATATGATAATTATTTTTTTATGTTTATTTACGAAAGTTAACAATTATTAATAAAAATTAAACTATTTAAAAGTTATATTACTTAGAATAGATTTTGGTCAATCATAAGAATTTAGAAAATTTTATGCGGTAAAAAGGATTTAAAAAAAGTCACTTATCTCTTTTGCTATATATTCCCTCGCTGTTCTTTTTTTTTCTCTCATTCTTTACATTTTTCTATTTCTCTCTCTTTCTTCTCTCTCTCTCTCTGTTATATCGAAAATCACTCATTTCTTTGTACTTCAAATAGTTTTCAAATGAAAAATTGAATTCGAAATAAAATAGTTCGAGAATAGAAAGCCCCTAGGAACTCATAGGAGAAAAGTATCAAGAAACACTTTTAGTAGTAAAAAAATACCATTTAAGCAATAAAAGCTATCAATCTTAGTTTCGCCATTTCTAATGCTGAGTGAATTTACAACGCAGTAAAGTTCAACGAATGTCAGTTTCAAAGCTAAATAAATATTTTGTTTTTGTTTTATTGTAAAAATGTTTTCTCTCATACAGTTATAAAAAAAACATGACGAATAAACTTATTTGATAGATATGCTTCCGTGATCTTATTGAACCTTTCTTCAAGTGATAAAATTATGAGCCAAAATAGAATTTAAGGAATAGTTTTGAATGAGATACAATTGCTCAAGAATTAATTTAAGCATAATTTAATCATTTATAACAAACAAGCATTCCAAGAGAAAAATATAAATAATATATCATACCTTTCTCTTGACATACTTGTTTTTAAATACATGTAAAATTAATTCAATTCTAGCGATTAAATAAATATTTAGTCGTTATAAATTTGTTGACATTCTATTAAATAAGAGAAATTTTGAACTAATTCAGAACAATTGATGAAAAATATTCAGTTGACTTTTGATTACAATAAACAAATAAAGGCTTTAAAAGTTAAATTTAAAAAAAAAACCCATTAAATATTGCTCGTTTCTTAAATTAAAAATAGCAATTTTTCCTTAACAACAGAATTTCCTTCTGGCAAGAGGTTATGGGCGTGAATTCGTAGCCGGTTTAATCAAGTCGTGGGTTCGAGTTTTTTAGAACCACTATAGACCCTCCGTGTAGAGGGATCTGACGATATTCAGTCCTCTCACTGACAAGGTGTGCAAGCTTTGGGCGTCAGCTCGTGCGCCATCCTCATCATTTACGAGAGGTAATTGATAAGTAAGATATCCAATAATATAAAATAAATTTCTGACGAGGTAAAATATTAACAGAGGTATGACAATGAAGAAAATTTATTGCTCTTATGGATTGTAAACTCATTTCTCAACATAGTCGCCACGAAGAGTTACACATTAGTTCAATTGTTTAATCCATTTCTTCATTCCGTCCATGAAGAAAGATTCTGGTTGGATGCGTATCCATTTGCGCATGGCTGCCTGAACTTTGACATCCTGGATTCATCATTATGACCCAGAAAACAAGTGGCAATTCATGGAATATTGTCATCCTGGTTCTCCGAGTGTCAAGAAATTCAAAACTTTAATATCAGCAACAAAAGTCATTCTCAACATCTTTTGGGATGCAAGTGGTGTGCTCTACACAGGATTTCTGACTAAAAGATTGATGTGTGATGAATTCCAACAGGTACTGTGTAACATTACGATCTCTCAAGCAACGCATCCGAAGAATCAGACCGGAAACAAACGTTTTTCTTTTGCATCACGACAATGCAAGACCGCATTGCAGTGCACAAACACAGGACGTCATGGAAAAACTGAAATTCCCAGTGTTTCCACAACCTCCTCACAGCCCAGATTTGGCACTGTCGAACTTCTGGTTGTTTCCAAAATTGAAAAATCATTGTTTTTCAACAGATGCCGAAGTTAAGATAGCAGTGCGCGAGTGGATGTTCAGCTAACCAGAATCTTTCTACATGGACGAAATGAAGAAATTGGTAGAACGATTGAACAAATGTGTAGCTGTTAGTAGTCACTACATTGAGAAATGAGTAGGTAAGATTAATAAATTTTCTTCTTTCTGATACCTCTGTTATTATTTTGCCTTATCGGAAACTTATTTTACAGTATTAGAGACCTTACTTATCAATCACCCCTCTTATGATTTACGCGATTCACGTTCACGATGTCTGTCTTTTAGCTCAGAATTCTCCAATAATTTTAAAGTGTGATTTTATATAATAAGCAGTCGTTTCATTCATTTTTAAGGCGACTTTATTACATAACTCACTTTAAAAAGCAACTATTGCCTGAAGTTCTTTTTCATCTTTCGAATACAATATTAAGTAGAATTTAACTCAATAATTATTAAATATTGCAATATTGTCTTAAGAATTTGAAGTAATAATCATTGTAATATAATAAATTGTATTGTTTAAATACTACACCCTTTTCTTGGATGTAATTATAAAAATTACTATGGATCGTATTCTGCTTGATGTCTAGTAAAAGTATTATATTACGATTATTGTGAATTCAGTTATAGTAATGTACAATATACCTAAATATAAAAATTATATCAAGAATATTAATATGTTATTTAAGTATCGTATATTAAACTGAAAACAGTTCTCTTTGTTATAGTGATCTCATATATAAATCATGTGTTAATCATTTTTAATGAAGTTCTTTGGAAATTACTCTAAAACTATCTATATAAAAAAACGGATTCTTAAATAACTTTTTTATTATGATTGTTTTTTTTTCTTATGAAGAATCAGAACATTGATGATAGGAATTGACTTCTAATAATCTTTTTGTATAATAATTACAGAGCAATAAATTGAAAGTATGTTTAAATCACAAAATTCCAAAAAAATAATTAAAATACTAATAATTGTTAATTGTAATTAAATATCCACGTTTATTACTTCCTCACTGTTTTAAAAAAAACATTTTTTTTTACCTCAAAGTGAAATAAAATTGTTAAATATTTTCAAAAAAATAATAATAGTTCAATTTATACTTTTAAATGCAATCATTTGGGTGAAATCTATTTGGGTTACAATGGTTCTCTCTCTCGTAACCTGTAAAAATCCTCGAACTAAGTTTTGATACAATAATTTTAGTACTAAAAGAGCCTGATATCTAAAGATAAATTTCCTTCAAAAAAACAGACGAAAATACTAGGTTACACTGTTCACAATGAACCCACAAAAAAAAAAAAAAAAAAAAAAAAAAAAAAAATGAAGCGACGAAATTGATATTCTGTCTTAAGCATTCATTGTTCTTGATAACGACTTTTTTTATTTCCGCAAACAATACTCTCATAAAAATAGAAAATATATTCGAAGGAGCCTAAATAAAACCTTATTAAGTACTATCAAAAAAATGATCAACTTTGGAATCATAGATATTTAATGATGATTTTGTTATCTGATGTAATTTGAAACACAGAAATCCAAATACGTTTCTTATTTTTTTCTTTGTGAAAGTGTTCTATTATTTATCTCTGTGGTTTTATTCTGATTTTATTTAAACTTTACTATGTAGGAGGGTTTTCCATTTCTATATTTATATTTTTATGTGCACTGGTAATCGCAAGATATTCATGCGATATCTGCTCACATATTCAGCAGTAGACATTACATATTTATGATTATCAAGACGTGATGCAGTTTTGTGGCTGAAATACAAACACAAGAGCCTCGACGAAGAATGTTTACCGAGCGGTTTTATGAGAACATATTTTTCTATTGCCTATCCAAGGTTTGGTTTACATTTGGAAACGTTGAAGAATGTTGCTTTAAAAGCTTTATGGAATTGGCTTTATGCAAATTTTGGAATCTTGAGCAGCAAAATTCTTAAGGACGCTTTATGAATCCTTATGAAATAAGAAAATTGAAAAATGCAAAAACGTTCAAACACAGAAAAAGGAAGGAATAAAAGGAAAAAGAAATAAGTGAATTTTCTTTATATACGCTAAAAGTAACATTTTTATTTATGCTATAATTGATCGATATTCGTTTTCCTCTCGAAGAATTATTTATATGCTGGAATAGAATTCGTCTGGTTTATGAAAAGAAAATCTCAGAACGATATTGGAGGATTAATAACATAAATATTTTTTTTATCAGTGGTGCTCGTAAAGTAAATAAAGTTTATTTTTTGAAAAAGGCGAAATTAATATTTATTAAAAACTTTATTTACTTTTTTCACAGACGATAATTTATTAAGAGAGTCAAAATAGACATTCCAAATACGGAGTGGTAATTAAATTGAGAGAGAGAGAGAAAAAAACCCGATTTTTATGCTTAGAAAGAAAAAAAAGATTTACTTCGGAAAAGAGGTCTTTCCTTCCTCCCTATTTGTTATGTATAAAGAACTAATTAGATGCATGTGGACTCTTTTTTTTTTTAGAATAATTATCTCCCGATTTGAAGGGAATTCAGAAAAATCTGAAAGAAAAGAAAATATAAAAAGCTAAGTTTTAAACAAAAAGTTATTATTCTATTTGACCTTCATTTAAGCACTTTTCTATGTACTTTTTACGAATGACACACTGCATGATTTTTTTTCTTTTTTTTTAGTTATTGGGCATCAATGAATCAACGTTTTAAATTAAGCAATATTGTTATTCTACAATTCTAAATTAAGTATCTTTTTAATTTTCTAAAGAGCTATATATTCCCAGTTTATGAAAAAGAGAAACAGGTTATTTATTTTCTCAACCCGATTAAGGATATTTATTTTCAATCGATTCTTTTTTAACGTCAATGAATCAACGTTTTAAGTTAAGCGATTGTAATTCTACAATTAAATTGAGTATTTTTATAGTTTACTGAAAAAAAAATTCAGATTTTATGAAAGACAGAGAGAGGGCTATTTATTTTTTCACGAAGTGATTAAGGCCTCCAGTCAATATAACTGTGTACAGAAAATTGAGATTCTTATAAATGAGAAAATTAGATTATCTTTTATTTATACATTTTCAATTTTTTTCTTGTATTATTTGTGATTATGAGAAAGCAAATTCTTCAATTCGTTTGGAATGAGTAACCATTTTTTTGCTATTATTTATTCATTCTGCCTCAACAATAACTTTGAAATAAACATAGCACATATCATTATCTGATGAATTTGGAAATATTTATTTACTGTTTATTATAAATTATCCAAATATATATTTAAAAAAACAATTGGTTTATTTGTGCATTGAATGATTTCTATTGCACATATTGTTTCAAATCAGATGGATAAGCTTTTTTAAAAATGTTCACAGAAATATCTTTGAAAATGTCTTGTGATGACTTTTCTACAAATTTTAAAATCATACAGTTCCTTACTGGTCTTGGTAATTTTAAAGTGCACTTCAACAGATTTAATCTTTGCTCTTTCAAACTGACTGACTGCAATGTTGGTGGTGAGCAAAGTGTTGGACATCTTATACAATTTTGTTCAAAATTAAAGGAAGAAAGAAAATGCATGAGTGAAAGTTAAGCTGTATCTCTTAAAGTCATCTGGCCTCCTAATTTTTCATTATTCTGGCCTTCTAATTCCCATTATTTTGTAAGTTTATTGATTTTATTTTGTAATTTTTTTTTCATCACTGTGATTTTATAACTTTACTGTCTTGTTTTTGTTACTTTATTGTTTAATTTTGTAATGTACTTGTTTATCTCTGTAACTTATTTTTTTGTTTTTGTTATTTTATTTGTTTCGTAACTTCTGTGTGGCTATTTATCCTTCAGTTATCGTATTTTTTTACTTCTGTAAACCCGTGTGAGATACTTGTGGTACATGAGTTTTATTAGCCTTTTTTTACAAGAAATTAATTATGGCTAAAACAAATAAAAATATTAAGAAAATCGTTAAAAATGAGCTGTTTTTATTAACTCAGCAAATAATCTGTTATTGTTGTTACTGATGCCACCTGATCGGCAAAGGCCAGATCGAGGCCCACGAAATTCATCATAGTAAAGGGATAAGTGACGCCTGTCGTTAGCCGTAGCTTTGAACATCATACAGGTGACAGTACGATTTGGCTCGTTTCCACCCCAATTTTGAGGGAGGACACCTGAGGGTGGTCAGGGGAACACTATACATTTACTAACATCTATGTCTTCTCCGGGATTCGAACCCAGTCCCTACGGCACCGCAGTCAGCGTCGCTAACCACTATACCGGATGGACTACAGCAAATAATCTTATAAATATATGCTGCTTTCTACATAACAGTGGAGTCAGAATATAGTACTAATGTTGGATCATTTTTGTAACTAAAAGTTTTATTCTTCAACAAACTGTGGTAATTTATAACTTAAAATATTCGTATCTTTCAGAATCTATTCAATTTTAGTGCTCCTAAATCTTATTAAGGCATGCATATTTTTCTTATTGCAAAATGGAAACTAACAGCACCACATCATCTTAGAATTGCGATTCACCACATCCATTCTAGATATTAAATCTATTTCTATTTTCTTATAAACACTCTCCTGAATCAGAATTCATAAGGAGATTGCAATCAGGAAATGACTCAGAAACAAAATAATTCCCAAAGTGCGATGTCTTCAATATTCATGAGCTACACCTGAAGCTCCGAAACTCGCGTGTGACGTTGAAGCGAGCTCTAAGAAGTTATACGGTTCTTCAGCCAACCAACAACCAGCTCTTGTATTTATGCAGCTGCTTTCGATGTTTGCTTGGGTGAAAAAAATTCGAAATCACGTAAGAGGTTTAACTATTTTTGGAGGTATACGTAGGATTATATTTCTCAGTACTAAATGTAGTTAGGTAAGATTTCTACCTCGAAGAAAAAGCATTTCTTATTTAGTACTTTTATTTCTGAGATTATTCTTCTACGAACACACACACAATAGACTGAGGATAATATTTAGAATAAAGATGGCTGTTTCGTCACATTATGTTTCGAGAATAGATTTCATTGCAGAGTTTTTTGTTCTTTTTAATGTTATGAAAGTTCCCTTCCAGTGAGTTGTATTATTATTCCGGTTTTGTTTTAATGTTTAGAAAAATTATATTTTTTGTTTTGGTGACATGTTTTGTTTTGTTGAATTGAATAGGCTTAATGCTTCTTTCTTACTTTTTTGTACTTTAAAATTATGACACCAAGTGTTAGAGTACAGCAACTGTACCAATTGAAAAATTATTTAATTTTATTTCTTCAGATTTTTTTTTTGATTATTTAATTTTAGTTAAATTATAAATTGAAAACATGAAATTTCAAAATATTTTCAGGAATAAAGTTTGTAACTTATTTTTTTTTTTCTTTTACACAACTCGTTACTGTATTGTCTTTTGAGAAATTCATGATATAAACGTATAATCATCCTTAATATATATAGCATCAATAAAATTACGAAAATGCTGAAGATAAAATCAGAAAGAAGACTACATTTGGCAATTAGAAGTGGACTACTGAAAAGACTGGTACAACTTGGCTATACACAGAAATATTTGTTTTACAGAAATGATCTCACTGAACTGATTTAATTTAATACAACACACTTTCCTTTCTTTTTTCACTTCTAAAAAACTTACTGGCAGAAGTTCTAATCAGGGTAAAGTATAACGGCTCTAGGCTAACTTACACTTCAAAAGCATCACAAAGTACAGCAAAATAGTTTTTAATCAGAGATACCCAAATATTTTGACATCATATCTTGCATGTTGCTTTTACCTTTGCAGCAATGCATATACATTTTAACCTATAATAAAATTTCAGTGAAGTGATTTCTAAATATAATAAGAAACGCTTTTATGAGATCAGAAGCTTTTACATAATTCTAAGTCTCAAAGTATTTGTACATTGGGCATAGGCTTAACTTGCTTTTGGCATGATGAAAATAAAAACGCACAGGCGCAAATTCGCGGGGAGATTCGCCATGGTATTTTACCGGTAAGGTAATGATAAATTGAACTCTCGCCCGCACGTCACTACCAAACGCGATCCACTATAACGGGGTAGATCCGGTACAGCGGTTCATGTGTTTTTAAGGCAAAGTGGTTTACATAAAGTTGTTGCAGCAAGCAGTTCCAGTGGTCCGGGTAACGACTCATGTACACTGTAAAAAATCGTGACGCTGAGCGCGCTTCACGGGGAATTCGAGCAATGGCCCCCTTACTTAAGAACCATTTTGACCAGAATACATTGCGAAAGGGCAAGAAGAGTATTTCAGTTTGGAAAAAGGGTAAATGTAGAGATGACAGTTTCTCGTATCTTTTACGCTTTTGCCGCAAAATTTTCACTTTTGTATGTAACGGATCTTTGAACGCAATTTTACCTATTTTAAGGTCGGGTAATTTGAAAATTTTGCGCTCACTTGTCCAGGACCGATGACAATACAATAATTTAATGATTTTTAGCTTCATTTGTTTCTGATCAGAGTTAACGATTTCCCATTTTTCAAAACCGAAATATCCGGAGCGGCTACCCTGATCCAATTTCCAGATCTGGCGATTAAATCCAGATTTGGCGACTTAAAGATTAAGTTTCAACTTATAGTTCGATTAACTATATAAATGGGTGTTTTTTTATAGTTTTTTTAAAACTATAATTTATTTATAATACAATCTGCCTATTCCAAAACGGGTAGGGGCCATAATACTTTCAGTGATGGCGAAAGTATTAGAAAAGTATTAAGGGAAATTTCAGAATTTTGCAGTTTCACAACTTTATACCTTTTATAACCCAAAAAGAGTTTATTGGTTTTACTATACATACTAATTAGAAAAACAGTAGCGCACACAGAGATTTTCCAGGGGAAGATTCAGAGGATAAAAGTCCACCATTCAACGCTTATCATGTTCGCTTTTTGAGATTTTGTCGATTTTTGGAGAAAAAATAGCATGGTAAAGCTGAGTATTGGGCAATAATTAGCATTGATGTCTCAAAATTAAATAAACAACTAACAAATATTTATTATCGGTACGTACTTGCATTATAATCAATCTGAAAAAATCAACAGCTTTGAAGGGGTCCGGACTGGGATTTTATTGTGCTCACTGATGAGAGTACTAATAACAGACCCCATTACACACACCTCATGGACGCAAAAGGTATTTTTTTTCGCCTGGCCAACATTATTTGCTTATTGGTTTCGCTTCCTATCTTGTAGGTCATCTGGAGCTCTAGGTTGATATAGACCATTTTTGGGGAATCACACTGAAGCAGAACTTAATGATATAAATAGAAGTAGGGACAAGAATTCTTTGTTTTCATTTAAGGCTGTTTCAGTTAATGTTTAAAGAATAAGGAACTTGAATTTGGAACATTTTTTTTTCAAATATGGAAAATGAAAAGTAATATGATATTTTACAGCTACTATCTAATACTATCTATATATTTTATATCTGTACTTTTTACATTTTAACCAGGAGGTTGTTCATTTTTTTTTTCTGGTAGCTCTAGAAATGTGACATGCATTTGCTCAATAATATTTAAATGGACACTTTTACGCAGCTTCACAACGTATTAAAGAAAACAAAAAAAGAAATATTCATGGAATATTTTGAGAATTTTAAAAAACTATCTTGTGCTACAGGGGTACATGAGCTAAGATATTGCAAAATTTTCATGGAAATTAAGGCATTTTTCTGTCTGGCAGCACAGCGTTTAGTTCAAGCCTGCTCTGTTGCTTTTTGAGAACGGAAGGCAACAAAAGAACATATTATTTAAGAAGGGTATAACTTGCCTAAAAAGAAGCATTAACTAAAGCCATGTTTTGGTGGCAAAATTGAAGAATGAATAATATTGATAATGCGAGAACGCGTACAAGTAGTAATTTATCTTTAAAAATAATATCCGTTTATCATCCTCTTTACTAATTATTAATAACATAAATTCAAGTCCTGAAAATAATGTACGCACTTGTGACCAGTTTATTCACTTATCCGAGAACCAATTTGCAGAGGGTCGACTCTATCACATGTATTTAAGAGATATAAGTTGTATAGAAATGTGATAAGTCTTTTACGATTTCATCTTAAGAAACAAGCGGGGGCTGTTTAAATATTGAAGTTCGCTTTCTTTTATAGCCGGAAATGTTGGCGATATCTCCTCCCATGAAATTAAATCAGGATCGATTTCCAATGAACCGCTGGGAAACCACCATTACAGGAGGGAGGGAACCGGATACCGCAGGGTTTGGAAGAGGCTGCTATCAGGTTGCAGGAAGGGATGGGAAGGGGATCAATATCTCAAAGAGGGAATTATTCAGAAGGGAGACATGAGATATGAGGAGTGAAATATTTGAAATATACATACATCTTTTCTTTCAGGTTAGTCGTTCAGAATTTGGACATCCAAAACAGACAAACGTTGGTTTAAGGGTAGTCGTCTAGCCTCAAAAGGAATCAAATAATAAAAAATGTATCAACAGTAGCACACACACACAGAAGAGGGTCATGGGGTCCTGATCCCCAAAACCCCTTGATATTTTTCCGATTGATTAGCCAATTCTATAGAGCCCGCTGCTCGAATGCGGCGTAAAAGAACTGGTAAGTTTTTGTTGACCAATGATTGAAACACAACCAGTAATAACGACTAAATGATGATTTTAGTGATGTTGGGTGTCGTCCCGTCCAGAAAGGGCATGACGAAATGATGAGCTTTCGAAAAACCCCACGCACCCCACCCTAATTACATGTGTGCTTACTGACTCTCGGTGAACCAGATCGTGACTTAAACATTGAAAAAGTACATCGAAGTGGAAACCGAATTTTACTTATTTAACTGAATTTATTTACTAGGGTAATGAGGGTTAATTGCGGTTATGGGTGACAGCATAAATTTTATTAAAACAAGGACCATTTTAGTATTTCTTTCCAGAATTAAGCTAAAGATATATAATATTGGAGGTCGCGAATTTTCTCTCAATTTGTCACAGACAATCTGTCAGGAAGTTTTAATCTACGTTCAGCATTTAAATGTCCTTTATTCAGATTTTGGAGCCAGACTTGAGAATACTTTGTGACTATGGTAATACTATACAGTGGACAATCAATTCTGTGACGGTCACATTGAAAAGATAATTTCATATTTAATAAGAAATCATCTGAATGGAATAGGCCTAACGAAGATCTTAAAGTTTACAAAAAACTTTGTTTTTAAAAAAACATACATGTTTTTTGTTTCGAATTATGGAATCATGAGAAAGTTTTTTAATAGTTCTTTTTCTAGTGAGAAGCTTCAGCGCGGTTACCAATTTCCAAAACAAAAAAAGAAAGAAAAAAACTGGTCACTATACAACTAACAGAGGAGAGATTCAGGGTTAAACCTGACAAGATTGATACCAAATGTTGAAAATTTGTTATTGAAGCACCAGATTCATCCTTCCTATTATAAGTATTTGTTTGTTGTTCAATTATTTTATTAATTAAATTAATCTAATTAATTAGCATGTACTTAAGTATTTAAGAAAGCACTTATACTTCACTACATTTGTTTAAATCTTCTGAGTGAGTGGTTCGATGTTAGCTGCCTAGACATTTGGGATTGATAAATTTTGCAAAAGAGAATTTAATATTGGGTAAGCAGGGTCTATCCCAAACCGAAAAACGTGGCAAGCGATCTGTGAGACAAAAATGTTTGGGAACCTCTGGTCCATTTGCGGTAAGTCCATTCGGCCGTCGCTTCACGTCACAAGGATATGGATCTTTAGAACACATTCGATCTCGTCCAGCTCAGGCTTCAATGTGACTTTTCATTAGCGGTTCATTTTGAGAGTGAAAATTTCAGTTAAAAACATTAGGATGAGTATTCGTTTTCATTATTTGTATTTAAACTTTAACTGAAGTTTATCTGTTCATTTGGTTGCGCACGCCAGCAATGTGTTATACAAATTCGTGTGCGAAGTTTCTAAAAACGAATTGGGATTTGAAATGGACTGCTTCTTCTAGCTTTATCTCTTTATCAGTTGAATGGGTGAGAGATTGCAAGAAAGTGTCTACAGGAAATATTAAAGGTGAGATTAATTGAACAGACACCTCGTTAGTTTTCATTTTCTCTGGTATATCCCTTTCTTGTTGATTTGAAAACTAATCTGGATGTACGATTAAGTTTTATGGCCAACTCTTTAGCTTTGGGTACGCATTAAATTATATTTCCGGGTTTTTCTTCGATACTTTTGTTCTTCATAAAAACCAAGTTGAAATACTACTGACGAAGTATAAGAAAGCTTGAGTTCTTTGTCTGATTTTTTTGTGTCATATTCGACTCTTTGGCATCAAAATTAATTGAATATACACAGGAGCCCATAAAGTATATAGTAACTGATGGAATGATACGAATCAAGGAGCAGAGGTATTTATAAACGTCGCACGCGCGATAAAGCTACTCTGACGGACCTCGTAATTGTGAACTCAGTCCAAAGTGACGGAGGACGGAGGCTGACACTTGAGATGGAATGTTTTGACACTGAAGAGCTTGGGGGGTCAGTGGCACTAGGTATCTGAATCCTGCGTTTACTAGGCTACCGACACACGTGCTGCCCCAGTGAGGAGGGGTCACGTTTTGTTGGAAAATAACAGTGGGTTGTACATGCTTCATTTGGGTTATGCACAAAATATTCTTTTTTTTTTAACGACATTTTAAATCTCTAATTTTCTAAAAGAATATATATATATTTGTAAAGAAGTACACTTGAATATGCATGTATTTACAACAGTGGTGTTTTACCACAAAGGGGCTAGGGGTCGGACCCCCCCCTCAAACCATGATTTTTTTTCCCGATTGATTATAATTCTAAGTATATAGTACGTAAGAATTTATTAAGTATTTGTTACGTAATATTTTATTACTTATGCTAAAATTATTTATTCAATAATTAGTTTTACGGTGTTTTGTTCCCGAAAATCGACAAAATCCAAAGGAGCCCACTAATACAAGATGAGATTGCACTTTTCAATCCCAGGACCTATTGGTAGCTACTGATTTACAACAAAACAACTCTACGTGGTGTATTTTCCGCGGCTTGAGAGGGACTATGGAATGGTCACGAGGTCGTGACGAGGGCTGGTAACCCAGTGGTCAAAGGTATGGGTCCATAGCGAGGCATGTCGCGAGTTCGAGCTGAGCCCGCCACTAAAGATCCGCACCGTGTGGGGGCAGCGATGCGATTAAATCTGACGAGCTGAAACGTTCTCCCGTTGGTGTGGTGTGGTAGTTAGAAGAGAGGTGCCAACTCAGAGGTGTCGTCCCGTCACTTGACCATGGTTTTAAAATTACACTGGTGTCCGTCATAAAAACCCTCGTATAGCTGAACAATTAGGCATTATTATTCTTTGAGCCGTGACCGCCTGGGGCCTTAACTTCCGTAGACTGGAGTGGTAGGAAAGATATTAAACAAAGGACCCTATTCAATAATTGCTTTTAGTTTACTTTGTGACTGATTTATTTTAAATATTGTTTTCCAAAATATATTTGTTCGTTTGTTGAGTTTTAAATTCAGGAGCTTGGGAGAAACAGCTTTGCTGTTTAAGGGAAGAGGGTACGGCATATTCGCAGTCCTTTTACTATAAAAAAGTGGTTAATATTTGAAAAAAAATGTCTTATATAAAGCAATGTAAAGCAGGATATATTAAAAGCATTGGGGGTTTCTGTAATAAAACGAAAATAATTATTCATAAATGTCTGGAAATTTGAAAAAAACGATTATATATAAATATATATATGAATTTTATATAAATAAAAAAAGAAACTGCGCCATAATTTGTTCCCTAACAGTAGTAAAATGAAATTATAATTAGCATTAATAAAATGAAACTAACGCTTAGTTTTCAGTTAGGTTAATCAATATTGCAATAAAAGTAATAAATTACAGGATTGAAAACAATTGCAGCAATTATAAAAATAATTTTGCAAAAATTTAAAAATTTAAGGTACCCATACGTTGGGAACCCGTGTTTTCAAAAGGATAAATGGATAATATTTATGATATTAATTACTTATAGATTAGAAAATTTTTAAAAAAATTGCTTTTAAGAATATTATTACAAAAAAAATATTTAAGTACAAAATTTTGAAAAAACATGAACAAAAAATGACCCATTTTCAAACTATTATCCTTTTGTAAAAAAGCTTCATTATAATAATATTTTTGCCTGTTTTAAAACTCGACCTCCGTACAGCGCTCAACTAAATTTTGAAATATAAAAACTTGAGTGGGTTTATATTTTGAAACAAGGGGAAAAATTTTTTAAGAAAAAATGGAAATTATTTCAAGGGGTTGCTGAAAAAAATGGAATTTTTCAAAAAGTAGTTCAGACTCTGGGGGAATTTTTTTATTTTAATAAAAAACCCCCCAAAATATTATTTTTTTTAGAAGCATTTTTTTAAAAGGAAAATTTTGAAAAAAGGTTATTCAAAATTTAAATTTTTGCCAAAATGTTGTATTTAAATAATTTTTTTGTCAAAAATTCCTTAAAAAAATTTTATACATGTTTCTAAACTGGAACAAATACTGTTATCCATTTATCGCTTTTTTTAAAAACACGGTTCAAGTAGTTTCTCTCTCGTCCCTTTAAAAGTTAAAAACATTGAAATTTCTAACTACCTCAAGATGCTTCTGTTTATAAGCTGTGTCACCTGTCATTGAGAGTAAAACGAAGTATGTATATACAGTGGCGCACACTATAGGGGGCACTACAATGTTACTACAACACGTTCTTAAATGAATTTCTCAGAGCAATCGGTCATGACCGGGGCCCCAAAAACCGGGGGGGCAGGTTATATCCTTCTAAGTAGTGAAAAAAAAGATTTCTTGACTTTTTTCCTAAAAATTTGTAATACTTTAATCGAATCGCACGACAAAGAGAGTTACATCTGTAACATTGCAATCATTTATTTGTCTACAACTTCAAGCTAAAAATGTATACAACAAAAGAACTATTCTCTCGTTTGTGTTAGTAGAAAGAAAGAAAAACCCCTGTTCATTTTTAAAAATTTTGGATATAAAAAATTTAAAAAATGTTAAACATAATATCAAAAAAAATTTTCTTTCCCCGTTTTAAAAAATTATAATAAAATCCTTTAAAAGTTTTTCTTTGTAAAACTTATTATAAATATCCTTAATACTTTCTTACTACATTTCGGAATTTTCCCTTCCTTAATCCTTTGCTGATACTAGTTAAATTCTAAGCTCCCGTGCTCTTTACCATGTATAATCTCAAGTTTTTCGAATTTTAAAGTGTAAGCATTCAGAATTTAAAATCGGTGCTTAGAATTTCGTGACAAAATGTTCTTAAAGCGGCACTTTCTATTCTCATTATTCATTCAAATAAGGTGGAAGGGAAAAAAAACATAAGTGTGTTCTGCAATTACGAAAGGGGTACTTTTCATTTTTAAAATTAAAAAATGATTCCAATTCGAACAACCGGGCAATGCCAGCTTCCCGAACCCCGAGTTTATTTGGGGTTTGGGGCGTAAAAAAGGGGGGCCGCTCGCTCTTTTCCCAAACTGCACACCCCACAAAACCACCCCAAATTCAGAGTTCGGTTCCCAAAACAACGCCCCAAAAAAAATCGATGATGGCGTCCACCCAGAAGACCGACCCAACCCCGCACTTTCCCAGTTACAAATTCCTCCAGTCCCCTATTTTTTTCATTAAAACTCTTTTTTTTTTCCCCCCCCTTTTTTCTCCCCGCCCCTTTTTCTCTCTTCTTCAATTCTCCTTTCAAAAAAGTACCCACAAAACAACTCTGAAGATAATTTTGAAGAAACGTTTTCTTTGAAGATTCAAGAGATATATATATCTGGTATCTTCTTATTTTTTAATTATTCGAGAGGGTGTAAGGTTGTGTATGCATAGACGTAATTGAATACCTGATGAAAAGAGATTCTCGCTTGGGCGTTAACCTTTAGTTCATGAAAATGAATAAAATGCTATATTCTTCTATGTGTTCCAATTAGTCTGAATGTGCCGAAGTTGATTTGAATGTTTGGAAAGCGTATTTATTTAAATAAGCATTATGCAGTGAAAAGCTTATAAAGTGAGGTTCATTACAAAGTGAATCACAGTTTTACAAATAGGATTGTTTATTATTTGATATCCTTAGGGTTTTAACAGTGTCTGTTTGAACTAAAACTTGGGTGGTTGTAGAGATGAATTAAATTTAATTTAAGGCTATAAAACTTTTAAATTAGTTTTCAGTAATCTCTGTGCTTTTGGGATTTTTTTAAAAAATTTTTAAAGTATTTAAAGGGGGAGAGAGAGAGATATGCAATTTAAATAATTGATTTTTAAAAGGCTTTGCTATATATAAGAGACCTTTTTTATTAAATTAAGTGAAACATTCATTGATTAATTTTATTAATAAGGAATTAAAAGATTGATTGATTAATTTTTAATTAATTATAAATCTTTAAATAAAATTGTTTTAATTAGTGCTTGGATCTGATTACATAATATAGATAAAAATCAAAAACTTCTATATATATGTGTATATGTATATGTATGTATATGTATATGTATATGTATGTATATGTATATGTATGTATATGTATATATATGTATATATATATATATATATGTATATATATATATGTATATATAGTATATGTATATA
The DNA here is from genome assembly GCA_019973955.1 of Trichonephila inaurata madagascariensis. Classification (NCBI taxonomy): domain Eukaryota; kingdom Metazoa; phylum Arthropoda; class Arachnida; order Araneae; family Nephilidae; genus Trichonephila; species Trichonephila inaurata. The sequence continues at coordinate 220,063 of BMAV01021860.1, read as the reverse complement.
TATAACATATATATATATATATTTGATATATTATATATATATATAGTATATATATATATAATATATATATATATATATATATATATATATATATATATATGTTTAACCTGAACTTATTATAAATTATTTATGCAAGAATTCATACTTCAATTTGAATTTATTAGGGAATTTCAAAATGTTTTTATTCATACTTTTGTGATTCAATTTTAAAGGGTAGTTTAAAAATATTTTTGAGGAAATTATATTAACAAGTTCGACAATACTTTCATACATTAATATAGGAGTGGCCAACCCGCGATACGCATTGCCCTGATGTAGCACGGTAGAGTTGTAACAGACTTATTGAAAAATTACAAAAATTTTTGAAAAGATAATAAATAACCATTTTTTACAATTTTATTCAAGTGGGGTTATCTCAGACAAAAAACTTGCAAATTTGGATCACAATATGTTTGTGAATAAATGTTTTCTGCTATGAACATAATAAAATAAATATCACTCAAAATAGCTGATGTACACCTGTAATAACCTAATTTTGTTAGCAACTACAAGAGCTAATCCTAATATAAAGGATTTGGCAAAAAAAGAAGTAGTAATTTATAAGCCATATTAACAGTAAGTACTGAGCGCTTAGTAATTATTTTGAATTAAATGATTCAAGTTGCTCATTTTTATTTTACACCTAGCCTAATTGATTGAACTTGTAAAAAGTTCAATTAACAATAAAACCTAAGTTTGTACTTTCGTCTTATTTATTATATTATTTTTAAATTTCGACAACATAGACTTGTACTTAAAAATAAGCTATTTGAGTAATAATCCCATAATAAGGTTATTCCACTATAAGTAACATATTTTCAATTGTACATATTTGTTTGTGTGTGTTGGAAAAGTTGGAAGTGGAACGCATAATTATTACTTTTTTTTCGTCAAGTAGTGGCAGTCTTCCCAAAAAGGTTGGCCATCCCTGCATTAATGTAATGAATAATGCTTCATCAAAGTTAAACACTTTTGGTTCGCCAGACAGCTACTAAATGTGAATAAATTGCATAAATTCATCGATTAAAATTATTTTTCTTCTCTTACAGTTGGTTAAAAAAAAGATTTTAAAACACATTTCATGCATCTTACAAAAAACAAAGAAAAGGCAGCATATGCTTTTTAATATACACGCAGTAGCACACACAGGAATTTTTCAAGGGGGTCCGGGGTCGAAAGTTCACCATTTTTGTATCATGCTCCTTTTGATTTTGTCGATTTTCGGGAAAAAAACACAGTAAAAAACTAATTATTGAATAAATAATTAGCATTATTTAATAAAATTAATCATTAAAAACGAATACTTAATTAAATTTTACGTACTGATATACTTAGAATTATAATCAATAGGAAAAATATCAAAGGCTCTGGGGGCGTCCAGACCCCCAGGACCCTCTTGTGTGCGCCACTGTATACACGTATTAGTATAATAATCTCTATTTTATTTTTGTTTTGTTTACAAAAACATGAATAAAAAAAGGATAGGAAGGCATTGCAAACTTTATCATGATTGTTGCAAATTAGATTTTCAAAGCTAAAATCAGGAAAAAATGTGTTTAATCAATTTTTAATTAGAAACAAGGGCTTTCTGAATTTTTTAGGGGGCTGCTGTAGCCCAGTGGTCAAGGTATCCGATCATGGCAGGCATGTCATGAGTTCGAGCCCAGTACCACTAAATACCCGCCGTGTAGAGCAGCGATGCACGTTAAATCTTTCGAGAGCTGAAACGTCCTCCCGTTGGTGTGGTGTGGTAGTTAGAAGAGAGGGGTGCCAGCTTAGAGGTGTCATCCAAGTCACTTGACCATGGTTCAAAATTACGTGGTCCGTCGCCAAAAGCCCTCGTGTCGCTGAACAGTGCGACTTTAATATTCACTCACTCATTCTCATTTTTTAATCGTTAACTCTTTCTTTAAATTTGTATCGAGGATCTCATAGGCATCACGTATTGTTCCAAACAATTTTATAATCTGTTTTTTTAACTAATAAATGCTTCAAATTTTATATATAATTTGAAATTTTTATCTTTACATGACTATCTTGTGAGGATTGTCATTTTTGGCATTTGTGACTCGTTATTTTTTTACTATTTATTTTTTTACCCCGTATAAAATATATTTATTGTGACTTTGAAAATACACACACACACAAGAACGTTCCACTAGCATTGAAGGGAGGGAAGAGTTCCTTCATCTCTGAGTTAGACAAATCCACTACACAAAACAAACACGATGAAAATACATAAACAATTTCTGCACAGTATACTAATCAAATCATATGACCGATCACTCAACTCCACAGCAGCATTGTACCCGTTATCGCATCACAGAAGCTTACTGTAACAGCGCGTGAATGACTTATGAGTAAATAATAGATGAGTTATATAAGAGATATGGTGTGCAATCTTGAGGTTTCAATGCAATGGCGAATCTCGAATTCCAACATTATAACGTAGCAATTTATTACATGCTTTTACTTTTTTTTTAATTATTTTTTTTTATCAAAGTAAGCGCTGATTGAAAATATCTGCTGAGTACATTTTATCTCATTTCCTTCTTAAACTGCTTCTTAAGAAAAACACTCGCGTTGATTTACAATTCAACTTAAGAACGGCTCCGTGTTTCATAACACAAAACATTTCAACACCCCTCGAATTTGTACTGGAACTTGCTCATTCTAGCACAAAGCACTTTGCCGCTTGTTACTGTCACGGGAACGGGTGAAATATGTTGTGAACATCTTTCCGCTTTTCGAACACCCGAAGTGACGATGGAAAAACAACCCTTCATCTTTCATTCTTCTGGGGTTGGCAGTCTTTTAATTGGAATGAGAACTTTATCCACTAGCCTCATTTGTCAAGTCAGTATCTTAGGACACAAAGTCAATAATCCCTCTGCAGTGGTATGTATTGGCTTGTTTATCGAGTGATACTGATAGCGTTTGAGGGGAAAGGGCACAGGACAAGTGGTCCTGCGGGTTTACTTTTGAAGATAAAAATAAGTGCTTAAGGGGAAGATAGATTTATGTGAGGAGAGAGATTAGTTAAGATATGAATGAAGGAAACTGAGAGAACGTACATATTTCAGAAATGGATAAATATCTTAAACGGAGCTTTTGCAACGATAAAATGGTGGAAAATTTCTTGCTTAAAACTACACGACGAGAATAATTGATCGATTTGTCACTTTCATTTCGGAGGTTCAATGTTCGAAATATGGCGCAAATGAACAATTGGAAATAAAATAAACTTTTTAACTAAATATAAGCAAATAAGAGCATATACTAATACGTAAGAATACTCAGAAAAAACTTTGAAATCTAAATCAATTAGTAAAAGCAACAGCTTTTTCTATCACGTATTCGAATTTTAACAATCAACTGTCGAATTCTCACATCAAGATTCATTACAAAAGGGATGCCAACTTTTGCAACAAAAACTTATAAAACCAATCGATTAAAAATCAGTAAATAAGATTAACAGTAAGAAAAATTAGAATTACATAAATTATTAAGGTATCCTACTACTACTACGTTCGGAACCGTGATTTTGCAAAAGTGTTGTAAATGGGTAATATTTATGATATTTAGTGTCACACTTAGATTAGAATACATGTATAAAATTGTTTTAAGGACATTATGACAGAAAAATTATTTAAATACAATATTTTGGCAAAAAATTAACTTAGAATAACCTTTTTCCAAATGTTCTCCTTTTGTAAAAATGCTTCTATGTATTAATATTTTGCCTGTATATACCCTCCAGACCGTGAGGCTAAAAAATTTTTGAAACAAACTCGGAAGTCGGTTTATCCATGTTTTATGAAAACAAAAAATTTTTAAGAAATAGGGATAATTATTTCAAATTTGTTGTAACTTAAAAATAATGGAACTTTAAAAAAATAGTCCAGCTCTTTTGGAGAATCTTTACTTTATAAAAAAGCGAAATATTATTATTTTGAAGCTTTTTTTAAAAAGGGAAAAAACTTTTTGAATAAAGGTTATTCTAAGTTAATTTTTGAAAAAATATTGTTTTTAAAATAATTTTTTTTTGTCATAATGTCCTTAAAACAATTTTATAAATGCTTCTAATCTAAGTGACACAAAATTCATAAAAATTTATCATTTATGCTTTTTAAAATCAGGTTCCGGATTTATTTTTAAATCAAAGTTGACGATAATAGTATAAAAAAATAGAAAAATTTTCCCAAAATTTAAATCGATATATTGAAGCCCGGTGGCTGAATGGTAGTGCATCACTTCCCACCCAGGTCCAGATTAAACCCCGGATGGCAAGGTTGACTCAGCTTTCATCCCCAGTGGGTCGATAAAAGATACCTTGGGAACTTTAAAATGGGGGTTTCGCGCCCAACGACCACCCGACCGGATGCATGTCATAAAAATCAGGGGGCCCAAAGGGCAGTATACTGAGATGGGCACAGTAGGCCTTGGTCCTCATGGGCTGTTGCGCCACTGAGTTCAGTTAATAGATATATTACAAATAATTTTAAGGAACTTATTTCATATTTACTATTACATATTTTGATTTACATTCAAATCTAAATTAAATGCACAGTTTCTTTTTTATATATAGCAACCTCCTCGAGTCTAGGTGACTAGTAAAGAGTATTAGTAGGCTATCAAATAGTGTAAGTTATCGCTGTTTCCAATTGCTTTTTATACAATAATAACTACTACAACAATTCTACTTTCATTATTCGTCAGTTAAAATGAATTCGTTTAAAAGAAGATATTTGTATTTGTTCATGAGGAATCTATATATCATTTCCTGATATATACAGTCGGACCTCTATATAACGAAGTCGCTAAATCCCGGAATAAAGTTTGTTATATGGGAAATTCGTTATATATAGGTTCATCTTTTAATATACTTTATAAATCACATTCAACAAATTTTAAATTCATTAACACTATATATTAAAAAATGTAATTATTCACACCTTTTTTAAACTTAATATATATTTTATATATCTTACCCATTAAAAAAGAAAAACTCCAAGGAAAACAAGAAAAAAGAATGTCGAAGAATTCACTGTATTTTCAATATTAAGAAAATAATTTTGTACTAAAATTAATGAATTTTATAAGGACATTTTATAATTTAAAGAATGCAAGTAATATTAAACAAATTTTATTTTATAATTAGAATACGGGGGCACGGGACAACTCCACTGAGAGTGAAAGATGATATCGAAGATGTTTCTAGTGAACTGGGCAATGGGCTTTTAAAGGTTGTACTTCTTGGATGAAACTTCCAGAACTCTTTTACTCTCGGCGAGTTAGGATCTAATAAAACCAGTTCAAGATTTATGACCACCATAAAATGTGTTAAAGAGCTCGAAATTCTCGAAATTTTTTAAAAAATACTTTAAAAAAAAGGGAGAACAAAGTTTGAATCACAAAAGAAAAAGTTCGTTATATAGAAAATGCACTTCGCTATAGAGAGGTTATTTTACGAAGAAAATTGTGAAATGTTCTTTGTTCCAGGAAAAAGTTCGATATATAGAAAAATTTGCAACATAGAGGTTCGTTACATTGAGGTTCAACTGTTCCTCGTTTTCTAAGAAAATGATCGCATTTTATGTTGTAGGAGAAATGGTACTCAAAATAACGCAAGCACATAATAATGTGATTTCGGATTTTTAAAGTTAAAATAACAATGACAGTAGAAAATGGAGAAATAACGTAAGAAAGAAAGAAAAAATTGTAACACAAAATTGTAATATGTATTTCCTTTCAAATTAGGGATGTTTGTACTTTTTAAATACTATAAAAGCTTTCGATACAAAATCACGGTTTATATTCTGTTAAAAGAATTGTAATATCTGAAATAATTTAAACATTTGTTTAAATGTTTAAATAAAAAATAAATGACGAAATATGCGGAAAATCATATTTAAAATGTTACGATCTAACTTAATAAGATACAAATATCTTTTTACGAGTTCTCTATTCATTATTTAATTTATTACTACTAATCAAGCATCTATATACTTTGGTTATTGACTCTTTCTCACAGCTTAGGTATAAAAAATAAAATAGAGCTATACTCTTTGAATAAAATCGTTCTTTATTCTATAGATTCTAAAAGATTTTTAAGATAAATTGTGTAAATATAAAGTATAGATTACAAAAAAGTGTTAAAAAATTACTACAAAAGCCCCGAAAAAATCGTTTGATATGTGCATAGTAGTATGAGAGATGCTTCCATTTCAACAGTTGTGACATCTCTCGCGTTCTTCTTCTAACATAACCCCTACGTTCTTTGACGGCCACGATTAATGGCAAAACTTTTCCAACCCAAATCCAAGAAGTAAAACGAAGCCTAGATGCAAATAAGATAACCTTTAAAAGGATAGAAAGTTTAGTGGAGCAATAATGGCAATTTTGTAATTGCTCAGTTCGGAAAAAGATAGAGTGTGGGATCGACGGCTTATAGAATCAAGACGCCCACCCGCCAATCTATACAAGGTACATACCATTGTACTACCCTAGGAGAAAGATTTGGATTAGCCTGGACATTGAGTATTCAACCAAGGTAGGAGAATATATTCCTGAACGCTGGGTATATATTTGAGAAACGAGATTAGTGGATCTAATATATTTATATTGGATAAGTGATCTAATTGCGCGATCTGAGTTAGTTAAAACTGCGTACTTTTGGTTTATTCACTTAATATAAGTTTGTTCAATATCTAAGTAATTTGCTAAATTCTTAATAAAGTCATATTAAGAATTATAGAATGTCTCATCATTCCGATAATTCCACACCTCTAACTTGGCTGCGGGAAAACCCCCACGACATAGCTATCGACAGATGGTTATAAGTCGCACAGTGCTTCTCAAACTTTCAATATTCGCTACCCAATATTCAATCATAATTTTCATCGCACCCCTATCCCTCCTCCATACAATAACAATGTATTGAATTCAATAATACTATACTTTGACGCTAAAGCTACAATACGACTTTAACCTCTTAAGTGCCACCAGCGTATATAAACGTCTCGCTCAGCCACGGCAATAATTGCCTGGACGCATATATGCGCCTCTTAGAAGTACGATCTTTTCTGTGCACTGCTATCCATGAAATTATTCCGATGGCTTCGGTAGCCAGTAAAAGGATCTTGACAGTGTTTGCGAGAAGATATGCTTATTTATTCCTTTTCCTCCCTCCCCCCCAAAAAAACATCACATACGAGCATCTACATGGAAAACGGTGGCATTGGGAAGCGAATCGCGTAACTTTTAATCGGCAATTAAGGGATTCATTATAAAACGTACAAATTATCAAGATAAGATTTAATACAAAACCAAAAGGTCACTGGTAATTATCAAACTTATTCTTAACTTAGTATTGTTAAATTAATTATAAAATACATTGTACAGACTGATACATTTATAAGTGTATTATATCAGTGTAAATGTGCATTTTATTTTTTTATTATGTCAGAATGTATTTTGTTTGTTTACTTTCAGTAAATTAATAACTTTTAAAAATAATCTTTTGTTTTCGACTTTTCAATAGGCTCGCGCTCTCTTCGTAGAGTTATCACGCCCCCCAAAAGGGGAGCGCCCCACAATTTTGTGATATGGTCGATCTTCGTTGACCATATCGTGGGGTTTCAGCGTAAGTTAGAGGTGTGGGATTCTCGAAATGATGAGACATTTTAGAATTCTTAATATGACTTTTATTAAGAATTTAACTTAAATTACTTAGATATCGAACAAACTTATATTAAATGAGAATAAACCAAAACACGTAGCCGTAATTAACACAGATCGCGCAATTGGATCACTTATCTATAGAATTATATTATATCCGCCTACTCTCAATCTTAATAATATATTTCGCATTCAGAATATAATCTTCCTACCTTGGAATTTTTGGGCAACGTTCCAATCCAATTTCAGATATTCATCTGCTGGCGTACAATGGTATAAAAATCTTTGGATGAATGGCGAGATTTTCGTGATTCTTAGCAGGCCGTCAATTTACACTTCTATCCTTTCTGAACTGAACTTTCTCTAAATTGCCATCGCGCTTACTAAAACTTCGTCCTTTTAAAGGTTATCTTATTTGCATCTATCTCTCGTTTCACTCTTGATTTGGGTTGGAAAAGATTTGCCATTAATCGTAATGTCAAAGAACACAGAGGTTATGTTAGAGAAAGGACGCGTGAGCCGTCACAGTTTGAGAAACGCTGCATTACAGTTAAAAGTGGGAAAAAAAATATTAAATATTTTTTGTATCCATATTTCTCATCGTTTTTGACTGTACTTTTTCTCAAAGAAAGGAAGAAAAAGCGAGCCAAGTATAAAACTTTCAATCTCGTCTACGTACTACTTCTACGGCAGTTGTAATGCTCGAAAATGACATCTTGCATCAAAAAAGAAGGAAAAATCTACCTTCCTTCGCACCCCTAAGAAATATCCCGAGGTATGTTCGTGTAATGCAAAACAAAATAGAAGGAGCAAAAACACTTCAGACAGCATTTTTCCATCTCTTTCTAGAAATTCACTGTTTCTGAGGGAAACATTCCGATACTGCAAAAAGGAAAATAAAATAAAATGGAATGAAATAATAATAAATATATATATATAAAAAAAGGAGGTGGAAAAGGGGAAAGTGCAACTTGTACGAAAAGGGAGGGGAAGGAATTTCATTCGAACCGAAATAGAATTTCCCCGAGTCTGGTATAAGAATGCTTGAAAAAATTCTTAGATCTATTGGAATGTAAAATAAGAAGAATGTAAAAAGGGAATAGATGTTGAGGGATGTGAACTGTAAAGGCGCTTTATAAAGTAAGGAGAGAGAGAAAGAGGGTATGGAAGAGAGATTTCTAACCCTGTCCAAAATTTAAATCTCAGTATAAGCAGAACTTGTATTCAGTATCTTCAACAGTCAGCTTTGAGGAAGAAATATTTATTTTAGTTAGCTACAGGTTATATTCCTCAAAGTTTACAAGTAAATTGCATTTTGTAAACAGTATATTGTTTTGAGAATTTAGTAATGATTTCACTTCGGAATATCATTTAAGAAGTTCGAATACCATCTTTATTAAAATGAGAACGTTACATTATGTCAACAACAACAAAAATACCTTTGCCATTGTTCAGTCACACGAAGAGATCGAGGACATTGGTAAAGAGATAAAAAATTATTTGTAACATAGCTATTTAATTAAAAAATTATTTTATTATTATTATTTTTTTTTTGATAAAAAATATAGTTTTATTTGATAATTGTTAGATATGATTGTGTTAAAGGATTTTTTTTTTTTTTTTAGTATTAATATCAGAGATTCTTTCCTTGCAGAACCGATTATTTTAAAATACTTTTGTTTACATGAAATAAATGTTATGCCATAAAATTTACATTTATTCATCTCCTTATTTTACTCAAGAACTGCTATATTCTTACATATTATTTTGAATTACATTATCACAATTTAGGAATATAGCGATTTAATGCTATAAATCCCACACACAATCCTACTATACTATTACAATAAACTCCAGGACAACTAACATGAATATGAATTCTTAAAAAATTCAAAAATGACTCTTTCAATGTAATGTACATTTCATATAGGAATAATGAATATAGCAATACGTAACTGAACGAAGTACAATGATTGTTCTGAATAGCTTAAATGTTTATATTTGAAATCCAAAGTGTTATGCATGAATTTGCAATTTAAATTTTAGAAGCTGTTCTTGCTAAAATTTAGATTTTAACGTCGAATCAGTTGATATGTCGATAAAAAGTTCTTTCTTCTTTATTATAGGTGGTTTTTCTCCCATAATTGCAAAAAAGGTGCATTTCCATTAAACATTGTACTAACGAGAATAAAATTATTTCGTGGAACCCGGGTTAGCAAACAATAGAATATCCAATAAATAGAACATATAAAGATAAAATGTTTTAATATTATTTTATTATATTACAATTAAAGTTTAAAAAGTATGACAAAGTTAAGCTATATTACGTATAATTTTATAAGTTTAGATACTTGTAATTATACAAACTTCATAGAGAACGTGAAATTCCTTTTGCATACACATTTATTTCTGATTATAATTTTTCTTTTCGATTCTTTATAGTGACTCTTGGAGCCCCTGAGTATGCCTCTTGGAACCCCAGAGTTCCGTGGAACACAGTTTGAAGACCATTGATCTATTCAACTAAATAAAAAGATTTAAATATTTATTTTGTTAAATTTTTTAATTGTTGCGAAGATATGCTAAAATAAATATTCTCACTGTATGTTGAAATTAGTTTCTACGAACAGTTTAAAGCAGGGGTGTCAAACTCAAGGCTAACTTGGGCCAATCAAACAAGGTTTAACTTTTGGTGGGCCGCAAAGAAAAAAAAAATCATTATTCACAAAAACGAAGTTTTTTAAAAAAAATACATTATAATAAACATAAATAAAAGAACATGAAAACTTAAATGTTTGGGTCCTGACAGTTGACATCTCTTTTGTGCTACCACCTTTCCTATTTCGGGAGAAATTTTGGTATTTTATTACATATTATTGTGTCCCGACATATTGTCCGGGCTGCAGAAATGTTCGTTGTGGGCCGCATGTGGCCCGCGGGCCGTGAGTTTGACACCCGTGATTTAAAGTATCGTAAATATTAAGAAATTAAAGATTAATCAAGCTAGTGCTGAATTATAAATATATTCATCAACAGGATAAATGAGAAAAATCATAACTGGGGATACATCATAAGAAATACTATACATACGCACACACAGTAGCGCACACAGGAATTTTTCAAGGGGGTCCGGGGTTGAAAGTTCACCATTCTTGTATCATGCTATTTTTGATTTTGTCGATTTTCAGGAACAAAACACAGTAAAAAACTAATTATTGAATAAATAATTAGCATTAATTAATAAAATTAATCATTAATAACAAATATTTAATTAAATTTTACGTATTATACTTAGAATTATAACAAATCGGAAAAAATCAAGGGCTTTTTGGGGGCCGGACCCCAGGACCCCTCTTGTGCGCCACTGCGCACACACATACATATATATCAGAACAAAGTTTAGTTCAGTATTTTTAAATACTGAGATTTTTAGAGAGTATTCTCTATACATATACATCAAAAAGTTTTAAACATTTCTCGTAATCAAATAGATCTTTTTTAAAATTTGCTTCATCTGCTTATTCTGAAAAATAATCAGTGCACAATAATATCCAGGTACTTCTCTCAGATGAGTTTTTTTATATAATTCTGTAGTTACTTATTAATGTAATTGCTAAATATATAGATTCTGATTCGACGACATTTTTAAAGAATTTACACATTTCTTAAAGTTTACTTATGTTTTATAAGTAAATCACACAATTAAAATGCTATTTTTTAGTATGTAAAAAAGTGGAATTGAATTTTATATTAAATTAAACTAACTACCAAAATTGTAAAATTTCGAGAACTTTAATTGCTTTATTTTTTAATCATAAGTTAAAGGACAAGAAGAAGAAAAACCGAAGAAAATGTTATCACTCTTTGGAGCACTCAGTACACGCAATCAGATCACTCTCTCTTTCTGACAAAGAGAGTTTTTCCGACCATTTTCCAAAGATTGTCTTGTGTGTGGTCACTTTTTTACAACTTATAAAGTCCCACAATTCCTTACAGGTCAAGGTAATTTTAAAGTGTAACTTAACGGATTTCATCTGTGCCCTTTTAAACATTGTGTGGCCGCGGTAGCCGAGTGGTATAGGTATCGGATCGTGTCTTGCCTTGTCACGAGTTCGAGCCCAGTACCACTAAAGACCCGCCTTGTAGGGCAGCGATGCACGTTAAATCTGCCGAGAGCTGAAACGTCCTCCCGTTGGTGTGGTGTGGTAGTTAGGAGAGAGGGGTGCCAGCTCAGGTGTCGTCCACGTCACTTGACCATGGTTCAAAATTACGTGGTCCGTCGCCAAAAGCCCTCGTGTAGCTGAACAGTGCGACGTTAATATTCAATCAATCAATTCAAACTTTGTGACTGAAATGTTGGTGTTAAGCAAAGTGTTGAAAATCTTGTCCTTTTTTGTTTGTTTGTTTGTTAGTTCAAATTCAAGAACGAAAGAAAATGCCTGCACGCGTGAGGGTTAAACTACATGCTCTTAAAATCAACTGGCCTAATTTTATTTCAGCTTGCTTCAAGTAAAGCTTCATTCACATTACTATGAATCTGTACTGATTTAATTTTGTAAATTTTTCAGCTCTCTAATTTTACGAGTATAACTTCATTGTATTGGTTTTGTTACGTAATATTGTTTTATTTATAAGTATTTGTTTGTCTTTGTAGCAAATTTGTTTTTGTTATTTCATTATTTCGTAACTTTTGCTTTGTTTTTTTATTATTATTTTTTTATCTAATTTTGTTTGCTTTACTTTCTTCTGGAAGCTCCGTGGGATACTTGTGGAGCACGTGGATTATTTTATGTCTTATTGTTAAATAAAAAGAAATAACCAAAGCTTGATACACGAGATTTAAACCGATTTTTTAAACTTATCAACAATTTTATGCAAAATAAAATAAACTATGGCATCCTCAGGATTTTTTCAAATGTATTTTGATTCAGCTGAAGTTAGTACAATTATAGATCACACATAAAAATTTTAATATTTCTGCGTAAACATTAAGTTTCTTTTGAAAAAAATAGCGGAAAACTTTTTATAAAATTGCAAAAATTCGTTGTCGCGAGCATAACATTTCTCAGAGAAAATTTCAAAAAAATAAATAAATGAAATGAATAAGTATACATATATATCTATTTAAATAACATGTATTTTTGTATATTTTAAATATACTATATTAATATTCGAAGGCATTAGTTCTATCTTAAATATAGGTTTAAAATCAGGGAGTAAAATATCGTTTGCAGAACATTCTAAAAGCAGATGGCGCGTAGTGTGAGTGTAGTAGTGAAGTAGAGTTAAACAAAGAAAGGAAGATAAAGAACATAATAATGTCTTCACCAAACTACAAATCAGGAAGTTCACATATAATGACATCGCTGTGACTTTTCCTTTAGAGTATTTGACGTACTCAATGGAAGTTATTTTCTTGTTCATATTATACATTCTTGTTGCATATATAATGCAGGAAAAACTGATATTTAAAAACAACAGGGAAAATATATATATATATATATATATATTAATATTTAGATTTATTGAAAGAACATCATTTTTATCAATATTTTAAAAATATTTTCCGCTTTCTTTTTATAAACAAAAGTTATTTTACATACATTCAATTTTCCCTGTAATTGTCTTACGAATTTAAATGTGTGAATGATTATTTTCTGATATTCCCCAAAAGTATAAATATAGAATATAGAGATGGCGCGCGCGTTAATATAGTTTCAACAAACAATATTGTATCTCTATTTAACAATATTGAAGCAGCTACTTTTCCTTAATGTTTTTTTTTTAGTTGAAGCACTGTAAACCATTTATGAAGTTCAGTGGTACTGCTAAACAAACAGATAAAATTTCAAGACAACTTACATTTGGGAGATTATGAAATGTTTATATCTGCCATAAATTTTCACATTGCGAAATACTTAGAACTTTATTTTAAGACATTGTCATCAGAATGTTACTGAAAGAATTGGGGAAAACGCATCAATCACACACAACATTTTTATGAGGTTTCTTAAGATATACGGTATTGAATTTATTGCTGTTTTTCCTAGGGGAAATTTTGAACATTTTGAAAAATTCAATACAAATGTGCAATTTGGACAAGAAGGAAAGAAAAAAAATTCTGCAATACATCAGGGGGCCTCGCGGCTCTATGGACAAAAAGTTATTATCAATCAAAATCTACTTATGCGGAAAAAATGTTCTGTGGTATGAAGATTAGAAAAGAAATAATTAAAAAAAATTTTCAAAATTTAATATTGTCACAAATGGGTTGAATTTTTAAAAAAATTGGAAGAGTTTTAGTTTTGGCTAGAGATGATTTAAGAATCAAAATAAAGTTATTTTTCTTCAATATTAATAAACAAAAGAGCTTAAAATTGATTAGTGAATACTGAGCAGTGAATAATACTGTTACGAATTTCGTATATTGAACACTTAAAATAGTGTAAAAAATTTATATCTGGATGTTGATATTACTCTTTGTTGTATTTATATTATGCTAAAATTGTAATACTCGCAAAAACGCCGTCCTTAACATTATAATGGCAATTCAATGGAAACTTGGGAAATCTTGGCGTAAAGCCATGTTAGCGGCATCATTTTTAGCGATCATGTTGGCGAGTTCGTGACCATATGGATTCTTCGGGAAATTACTGAAGAAATCTACTAATATCACGATCTATAACCTAAGTGGATTTTTCGAAAAAACTCCGTCCAGACATCCGCGCGTTCCACCTTCGCAGCGGATGTTTTTCATATTTGGTTCATTTCCTAGATAGAAAATCTTTTTGTGTTAAGCGATTTTCGCTTCCAGTTGAGAGAAAAGAATGCATGGAAATACAACGTAGTTTGGCGGGACCGCTGCAATATTTCGTGTTAACAGATGTTTCATCTTAAGCGTTTTCGCGTTAAACGTATTTCTCTGTTTATACCAGGGAACATCTTTTCGGCATTAGTAAGTTTTTAAATTTTGAAAAAAATTGATCTACCCTACTGTGCATGTATATGATCAAACCAACTTTAAATTCGGAATTGGAAAATCGCAGAATTCTTGTAAGGAATATAATTAGCAAAATTCGAACACTCGGTGGAACTGTGGTTAATTTTGAAATTTAAATTCGAGTGCTTGTCTGCCGAAGTACAATATATATAATATTTCCAGAATACATAATTTAACTTAATTTAATAATTAATACATAATTAATTTAAGCATATAAGTAGCATATAATTTAAATATATACTTAATATATAATTTATAAACATAAATTTATAATTTTACTTAATAATAAAAATAGTTTTGTTCCATTATACACATTTTTTAATTTCAAATTGGGTTAAACAGAATTTACTGAATGATTCTGACTAAATGATTTTGAATGTGAATGAATAATTTTTTCAAAACAATTTTATTCTGTTTTGTGTATTTTTAAATTCATATTTTGTAAATTTTGAAAATGCATTGCTCGAAAAATTTTCAAAGCGACAAAAGAAATAGGAACAAAAAAAGTTTTTAACAAGAATAAGGAGGAAGAGATGCAGGAGGGGGGAAAGAGCTCTTGCATATAAACATGTATATAATTGCTCAAATTTTACTACAGTTAATCATCTTAAGCTTTTCCTGTGCTTTGTGACAGAAACTTTATAAGGCAATCATTGAAAATTAGATCATGAAAAATTTTATGAGTATATATTTATCTTTTCGTATGTATCGTTTCAAAACATAGAAAAAAAAATTAGTGTGTAATAACAGGTTAACGCTTAAATCAAGTAAAATAACTATAGAATGCCACACACATATCTTAATTACTTATTATTTGCTCATTTAGATCTTAAATCGGGTGTAGCTACCTCCATATTAGCCGTATGAAGGATACGGGGCCCCCAAGCTACAGGGGCTCCGACATGAGTAAGTAAAAATCATAAAATGTTAAGGGGTACCACTAAAGGGCCCCACGGAATTTTTAAACCAGGGATGTCTTACAGCATGGGCCCGGGCCAAGGGCCTCGTTTCGTTCTTGACACTGTCTTAATAAGATCATGATCTAGATAATTTAAATGATCAAATATTATTCCCATACATATTCTCCGAAAAAGGGAATTTCAAACTGCATGTCAACTGACAAAAGTGGTAAGACTGTAATATTATGTGATGACCATTGTCCATGTCTAGGCTTAGGCCTAATATCATGAACAATCATTCAACTCATTTAGTCGAAAGGTCGCCATTGGTCGAGTCAGTTAGTGCCTAGGTTTTTGAGATTGTGAGTCGTGCACATTTATTTGTTTCTAATTACCGTTTGAACGAATATTGAATAGTGCATGCTTTATTCCAGCGATACTCAATCTGCGGCCCTCTGGGCCTTTTTAAGTGGCCCGGTCATGGCCCATAGCTCTGAAAAACTCATTTATTTATAAAAATTTGGTGCGATATTATTTCTTAAGAAATCAAATATATCAATTTTAATTTTGATGTTGTATGCGAACTGATCCCCTGATTAGTGATAAGAGACAACAGTGGAGTAGCGACACTATTTTTTAAGTGGAATTAATTTTTAACTATCTTTCATATCTTGCAAGCGAAAAATATTCGAAGAAAAGAGGCTGTTTCAAGACGATTGGGAAATTGACTATTCTGTGGTGAAAAACAAGCATGGATCAGTAATTGCTTGATTTGTCACGAAAGTGTTGTATTTAAAAAATGCCAATAAACAGGAATCGTTCAATGACACTCTTCCTCGAAGATCTCTTTCAAGAGGTAATAAATAAGCTTTCTTGGATAATCTTTACAACAGCAGAAAAGTGTTTTGTGAGTGGGGTAATGTTACAGTGGTGACAAAAGCACCATATAAAATTTGCTATATTATTCATAATCATATGAAACCGTTTACTGAGATGCAGAAATCGTGAAGGAGTGATTCTAAAATGCTTCCAATTTGGAAAAATTCAGTGACAAAAAATAATAATTAAAAAAAACGAAGTAAGAGTTTTAATATTTTGATCAATTTTCCATATTTTAAATTTTCTATGTTATCTTGGTCTTAAAGCATTCCCCCTTCCTCATTAATTCTCACGTTGCGGCCCGTAGGAAAGAGCCATTATATGTATGCGGCCCGATTTGAAAAGCTAACATATGTATGTGGCCCTGCAGAAAAAATGGTTGAGTACCCCTGCTTTATACTATCTTCTTTTAAAGACCTCAGGGACCTAGGGCCTCAAAAATTTTTAAGATATCTCTGGGCCCAGGACCTTCAATAGTCTTAAAACATCCTGATTTTAACTATTTGATAACCACCTTTTTTAAACTGAAATGAGTGGCTTTTGATTTATAAAAATGAATGACACAAAAACTGTCACTAATTCTCAGATACTAAATGAAATTGATATTAATAATAGCTCTAGTTGTCTTTATAAGAAATGAATTACCATATCAAACACATGAACCCCTTTAAATAAATATGTATTTACATACAGAAAGTCCCCTATTTCAAAAAAGGGATTGCAAATTTTTTTTTTTTTTTGAAGAGGGATATCAAAATGTCATCCAATTACTTGCTTTCAAGTAACTTTAGAGACGCTACGGATTCAATTCAAATTCAATTCCTGGAGAATCAAGCATGTCAATTGACGGTAACAATATTTTTTCGCTCTCAAGTCTATTTTTCTTTGGCAGTGAACAAGCACATCGACGTGAAATTCTCGAGAATGAGATATATTTCTTTACTTCAAGGGGAAGAAAGGGATTTGAGAGAGTTTCGGAAACGAGAGAAATATAAAATTCCAGGTAATATCCAAAAGGGCGGGAAACTACATTTCCTTATTTGATTTGGGCTTTCTCAGAAGTTCCTTTCTTTTATCAGGTGATTTCATTATGTCGTGCCACTAGGATATATTTGTCAGGGAACGAACATCCGAGAATAGTATCTGATTGGAACGAAATGATATATGTTCTTAAAAATTCTTTTGTGAAAATGTTTAACTGTATGGTATGAATTTAAAATGTAATAAAGAACTCCTTTTCATTTTTAACGAAGAGCATGTTGAGAAATTTTATATCATGAAAACTTTTTAAATTTCTTATTTAAAATGGCAATTATCTTGTTAGTAAAGCATCATAATAGAATCTATAATCATAATATATATATAAATATAGTGATATAAATTAAAAGTGAAGAAGTACTAGAACCTACAGTGCTAAAGCAGGTAGAAATTGGAATTCACCGGACACAACAAATGTAGATACAGAAAAGTCTTTGGACTAAACTGGAGACCTATTATGATTTCTAAAGCTGTCGCTGAATTAGGCCAGCGAATTAGGGTTAGCAATGCTTTATGGATCCAACCTTCCCCGTACAGCAGAAATTTTCGACCTAATAGGGAAAAAACAACCCAAATTGAAAAGTTAGGCCTAATACAACACGTGGAAGAAAAACCTGATAATATATTAAAATGAAGTTAAGAAAAGAGAACAACATGTAGTAACTTAAAGTAATATTAACTTAAAATTCAAATCTTATAAATTTATAACATCCAAATCATAATTTCGAATATCCTATTTCAAAACAAGTCACAATTCATCTCGCACTAAAGGGTTTAAACCCATATTTTGACAGATATATTCGTGATTTTTCATTATAAGAGAATTAAACCTTGAATGTTTGATTTATTCAAGATTTCTAGTAAAGGAATATCAAAATGGCGAATACGTGCCTTAACTAACCGGTTTAAACTTCTTTCTTATGCACTCTGACGTATTTTCAAAAAATAACTTATACTTCCCTTCACTTGAACACGTGATTATTTCTTTTATATTACGTTTTTCGCTGTGTTTCAGTTAAGTTAATGTCGTCAGACTAGTTAAATGTGTGTCGTCATTGAATAATTCCATCTCTTTTATTTTTGCCCTTAAGCGAAGACCACGCTCAAAATTATTCTTCTAATGTTAAAACTAAACAAACGATGATGTGATCAATATCAGAAGCTTTTTTACTGCCACGACGACCACAATTTATAAAATGAATACCATCTCATCGATACATGACACACACATACTATATATATATATATATATATATATATATATATATAATACTTAAAAAAGCTATTTATAATTTTCTTTGTATAATTATGGCTAAATATTAGCTATACATAGATAGCTAGTCTTTAGCTATATAAAATTTCAGCTAAAAATATTTTAAAACGAATCAGAACATTGCTTTCTCGACATTTTCCTGTTTTCTTTTCTGTTTTGGTGATTTAATTTATTAGTGATAGAGTTTAATTTTAACTTAAAATAAGATAGTGTAGTTAATACATTAAGTCTTTTTATTAGAAAGTTTCAGCTGGATTTCTGTGGGCAGTTAGAAAGAGAAAATAATAAAATAGCAATGAACTCTCACTTGATAATTAAATGAATGGTGCACTGGTGTGCAAAATTACAAAATGAAAAAATTTAGCAGATAGCCATGAAATTGCAAAAAAGGAGGTCTGGAGATCAGTAGAGGGAACACGTAAGTCAGTAAAGAAAGTCATGCGTATGCAAATATCAGGAAAAAAAACGTCGAAGCGATGTGAGCGTACGCAAAACGCGTGATGTGGGCGCGCGCTGTAACAGTAGAATGAAATGAAGGACGGAGACGCAATTCACCATATTTTTGCAAGTGCCAGTGAGTCAGTTCGTGAAATATGACTAGAAGAAATCATCGGGATGACTTCACACGGGGAAAAATGATCGGAAAGCTGGAGGGGGGGGACTGTCCCAGTGTGCGCAGAGTTCGGAATCAAAAAAAGTGTCGTTTCGCGCGTTTGGGAAAGCTTTCCCAAACCACAGGTACAGCTGTTAGAAAGGTTGGTGTGGCCCCCCGGGAGACAACGCAGGAGATGACCAATATATCATCCTGCGGCGAAAAAAATTCGACAGCAGTCAGCAAAAACCCATTGTTCAGAAACGTACAGCAACAGGTCGACAAGTGGCGGTTTACTGGGCCCAACGCCTTCACAAAGGGGGCCTGTTCACCCGCCTCCCGAACGCTGCCTCCCGTTTAAAGATGGCCCCGAAGCCACCGTTTACAGGGGGCAAAAGCACAAAAACTGGACAAACTGGGGTGTTTCTTTACGGATGAAGTTTCAGTACCAAAACGATTCTCAACGTGTTTTGATTTGGGAAGATCGGGGCCCAGTTTTATCCCCGTAACATCAGGAAAGACATCGTTATGGTGGTCCTGGGTTCTTGTCGGGTTGGCATTATGCTGAACGGCGGTGGCCCCCTTTTTTTGACAGGGTCTGTAACCGGGGATGGCTATTGTGAGGGGTACTTCTTCCCCATCTGCATCTTTTCCCGGTGCCATTGGCCCAGACTTCATCTTTATGGATGACAATGCACTGCCACATCGCACTCTTGCTGTTGGGGAGCTGCGGGAAAGTGAAGATATCCTCGAATGGATTGGCCAGCGTGCTCCTCAGATTTAAATCCCATCGAACATGTGTGGGATGCTTTGGGGAGACGTATTGCCCACGCTCACATCATCCGGGGTACAACCAACAACTCAAACAGATGTTGATTGAGGAATGGGCACTCCTACCCCCAAGAAATGTGCCAGCTGGTTCTAGTATGCGGAGACAGTGCAAAGCAACCATTGTAGTAAGGGGGGGCATATACCATTTTAAGGAACATCTGTTTGTTGTTCTTCCTGTTGGATAAAACAATCATGAGTCACGATACTATGCGTTCAATAAAGCTTGTTTTTGTTTGTTTCCCATACCGTATGCGTTGTATTCCTTTTTCAGCGCCGATGCTTTCGTCATCCTTTACGTCATAATACTCTCCCCTCTTTTTCAGAATTTCATGTCTCTCAGATGATTTTTCGTGAAGTTATAGCAATAAACCCACCTGTTGCTTAAGTTTTGCACACCAGGGTAGTTGAATATTGCAAGATAACTGTAAACTAAATAATTAACACGAAAAAATATATTGTTTTACAAAAAAAAAAAACCCTACTTTTAAATGAAAATACATTTAATTTGTTTGTTAATTCATGTGACGTCATAGTCACATGATAGTGATTAGCCGCGTGATTCTAGCCAATCAATTCAAAAAATCATGTGGTGACATAGTCATGCGATAAAAACTATCTTGTGTTTCCAGCTAATCAGTTCACGCGCTTCGGTGTTGCCAAGTTTTGCTCTTTGCAGAAACTTTCTCTTAAGAAGTACATTGTATATAAAATGCATTTTTATTTAAAAGTATAAGCATAAAATACGATTTTTTTTTAATTTTAAAAAATCTTTTTGAAGAAATTTTTTTTCCCCTAACATTTAAACATCTTTATCCAAATATGAAATTTGAAGTATTATCTGAGTTTTACAAATAGAGCAACAAGTACTATTACTTTAATGTTTGTTTTGAATTCAATGGAGAGCACGTGTTTGTCTTTATCATGTGATGTCATGAATTGAGCCCATTACTACAAATTCTGGATTGGCTTGCATCGTTTTAATTTGTATGTAGTGGGAAAAGTTAAAAGTTTTTCCTCCTTTTAAAAATTTTCCTTTTATACTCGTATTTGGTTCATTTACTCAGCATGTTTGGTAGATCTCAATTTTAATATAGCGACTAGTAACGATTTGTATTGACTGATTTTATTATCGATTTCGATTGAAAAGTTAATTTACGACATCAAATTACGACATCAAATGTGATTCATGTATCATCATGAAAAAAAATACGAATCGAAGTGATAGCATTTAAAACAATGCATGCATAGCTATTTGTTACATGAATAGGGACGTCTTAAGACTCCTTGAATCTGTAGGGCCCCTACGCAAATACAGGCCCTGGGCCCCTACACAAATGTAGGTCCT
This sequence comes from Trichonephila inaurata madagascariensis, assembly GCA_019973955.1. NCBI lineage: Eukaryota > Metazoa > Arthropoda > Arachnida > Araneae > Nephilidae > Trichonephila > Trichonephila inaurata. Next base: position 198,487 of record BMAV01021860.1, on the reverse strand, counting down.
GGGCTCCTACGTAAAAGTAAGTCCTGGTACCTAACACAAAAGTAGGCCCTGTGACCCTATGAAAAATTACCCCGGGGTTTTCCTAAAAAAGGTAGGGCCGGGACCCTCTAAATGGGCCCCTCTTGCCAAAAAGCAACAGTACGATGCGTTAACAAATACTTGTACAAACGGTAACCTGAAAACAAATAAATGTGTATGATTTACAGTAGCGCAAACCGGCTCGACCTTAATCACATGTACCCAGTTGACATATCGGCCGAAATTCACAGTTTCTCAAAGAATACAACCGGAAAAAAACATTTGACCTTTGAAATTATTTGAATCATCATTACCTTATCAAGGCTGAGTGGAGAACGAGATGAGGCCCCGTTGTAGTGGATGTAATGGTCCCCGGGCCTAGTTGGCCCATGCCGTGAGACGTCCCTGTACATGATTGTTTTGGTATTATTTGTGTGTGTGTGTAAGAATGGCGCAGACAGACTATTTTCTTGGAAGGCGTTACATTTTTCTTAAAAAACGCGGGCGAAAGTACTAAGATATAATCGTGACGCTAAAAATAAAAAATGTGTTGTCTATGGGAAGTGTTAGAGCCCCAAACCCTACTCTTATACAAGCATCTGATTTATAGAAATGAGAATCTTTCGAAGAAAATAGAATTAATGTAAAGAGAGAGAGAGAGAGAAAGAGTTTAAAGATGAACTTAACACATCCATTAATAAAAACCGTATGAAGTGATTCATGATTTTACTTTAAGGTATCCGACTACGTTCGGAACCATGATTTCAAAAAAGCGCATAAATGGATAATTTTCATGATATTTAGTGTCACTTAGATTAGAATATACGTATAAAATTGTTTTAAGGACATTTTGACAAAAAAAAATTATTTTAATACAATATTTTGGCAAAAAATTAAATAGAATAACCTTTTTTTCAAAATGTTCTTATATAAAAATGCTTCCAAAATAATAATATTTTGTGTGTGTGTGTGCTTATATAAAGTAAAGATTTCTCCGGAGAGTCTGAACTATTTTTTTTTTTTTGAAAAATTCACATTATTTTCAGAGTTACAAGCCATTGAAATAATTATCGGCGTTTTTCTTAAAATTTCTCCCCTCTGTTGTTGTAAAACATGGATAAACCCACTTCTAAGTTATATATTTCAAAAATTCTAGTTGAGCCTCTGTAGAGAGGTCTGAGCTATATACAGGCAAAATATTATAATAGAAGCATTTTTCACAAAAGGAGAACATTTTAAAAAAAAGATTATTCTAAGTTAATTTTTTGCCAAAATATTGCATTTAAATAATTTTTTATTGTAATAATATTCTTAAAACAATTTTATATATATTTTCTAATCTAAGTGACACTAACATCATAAATATTATCCATTTATACGCTTTTGCAAAATCACTGTTCCGAACGTAGTTGGATGCCTTAAAAAATATCCTTCACAAAAAGAAATATATAGATTTGTGTGCTGAAGTATTATTACTTTAGCAAATGCAGTTGTGGGTTATAATTCTCTACTTGAAGCCGCCACACATCAATTAAGTCATAAAATTTGATGGAGATGAAAGTGTCACTTTGTCATTTTATTACGCTTCCTGTACATGTAATTTACTTATATTTTTGTGTCTGAATCGAAAGGACGGAAATGGCTATGAATTTCAGTGGTGTCTAATATGAAATTATGCCAGGAAACACAACGACAACAAAAAAGATTTCCTCATTGCACTAACATCATTAATTTTTTACGTCAAAATAACGAAACGCTACTCCGAGTTTTTATTTACAACACTAGAGAAATAACTTTTCTCAAAATAAATAAATAAACAAACAAAATAAAAAAAGATAAAAAGTAAAGTTTCTGACACACAAACATGTAGATTCTGCTGCAGTATTAATATTTTTTTCTCGGTTAATTATTAAACTATTAATTTTACTGCGGTAAAAATGTATGGTAATATTTATTAGTAATTAGTAAATAAGAGGAATATAAATTAATACAACTTTTCTTTACCTCGATTTAAAATTAAGTAAAAATATAGAAATTATCAATATATGGGATGAACCCAAAGTATTTGTTTTACATTTATAATTTCTAAACTCAGTACCATCTAGTGCCATACAAAGTAGAAGTTATTACAGTGTATTTATTTGATGGCTTATTCTTAAAAATGAGTATTTAAAAGCACCCTGTATGTTGTTTTTCCTGATATAATACTCTCCTTGCGGGAAAATTGAGTTTTACACGCAAAGTTCGCTTCCCAACGTGAACTTGAAAAATAGCATAACGGCAACCATAGAAGCTGTGACCAGGATTGCCAGATTAGCTACTTTATTGATCTTAGTGACTAATTTGGCAAAAAATACGATATTACCAAGGAAGTATCAAGAAGACTCAAGATTCAACCATTCTAGGAATTTCCAAATGGCTATATAAAAGACTTTTAAAACAAAGTCAAGTGCAATACTGAAAAATTAAGTCTCGTGTGTTGTCTGTGATAAGATAGAGAGAGAGAGAGAACTCAGTGGCGTAACGTACACCCTTGCATTGTGTGTGGGGGCTGGGGCCCAACACTTGACTGATGCAAAGTATGTTTTTGAGCTTAGGGCCCAAAACCTGAGTTTTCAGGGGAGGGGCCTAATATATATTCGTTACGCCATTGGAAGTACTTCATTTGTCTGAGCTTCTGGAACGTCTTAAAGCTTGTTTATAACGAGTGCATTCTGCACTATTGTGCGAATGATTTGTTATAATATTTCTTTGTGTATATACGTCGATTTGTTTTCGTTCATCTGTTCGTCCTTGTTCATTAACAAATCTGTTACTATTAAATTTGTTGTTATTATTATCTGTTATTATTGCCCCCCCCAAAGCAAATTTGCAACAATATTTATATTCTGAATCTGAAAAGAAATGCAAGGCATTTATTTTATTTAAACGTTAACATAATTTCGATAAATTATTCTCACTTAAACTGAATTTATAGTATTCGTTCTAAAACTAAAATTAATAGCAAAAAGAAACACAAATATAATCCTTCTCCCAAAATTAATATAAAACACATAATTTATATATTACTTTGTCACTTTAATATTTTCAAGACAAAATACAAGTTCTGATTAATATGTGAATTAGTGAAAAAGCACTTCATAATTAAACGGGGTAATAGACACCTAACGTTTACCGAGAAAATTCTATTAAATCAAAAGTTAACTTAGGTAAATTCCTTTAGTGAGAGAACCCATGTTCTCTATTCGGATGAAATAAGCCGTTTAGTGTTGGATAGGATTAATAAGGAGGTTGACTTTTAATTTAATTGTGTTTATTTCACAAAAGTTAATTAAGATTCACTTAAGTGCATTTCAGATAGAGACTAAAACCGAAAAGCTTTGCAAGAGCCTTAACGAAACTTTGAAGGAAAACCTCTCGTCATAATTTGTTTTTGTAGAGTATATAGTAGAAAAGTAAAAATTATCCTAAAAATCATAAGGAAGATAGGCTTGCATAATGTCACGTACCCTTAGAATGAAAGCGTTTATCGAGAAGTCTGGAGATTAGATGAAGAATAAGTGCTTGTTTAATCAGTATTATAAGATACGATGCGAAAAACAAGTTAGTGCATTGTGTAAGGAAGTTACAAGCAGCTCAGAGATCAATGAAATTGAAACTTTTATTACCTTGTTATTTGGTATCTGAAAAGAGTTAAGGAAAGTTGTGACGTTTTTTACTGGAATGTAAAATTACGAAACTTATTTTGATACGTTGATTTTGTTTAAAAATTATTTTTTAAGGGGAAAGTATTTGAATTTGTTCGAAAAAGTGATAAAAAATTTTAAATGGATTTAATCATATTTTCGGGCCATGAAATAAAATGAATAATCTATTAAACTAAATTATGAAAGTAAACTTTTTTTTGCATTTAAAATATAAATTATTAAACAAACCAAAACATTTTTCTGACTTTAAACTATCTTAATTATAATTTTTAGAACTTTTTTTTATGTATTTCTTAAATTGGATGTTTAAAGTAATAAATATCAAAACTGGTTTTGTATTGAATGTATTTTCGTTTTATTTAATTGTAATTTTGTGATATTGTTAGTGAAGTACAAAAATTTGTAGGAAATAAAAAGGAGAGGTCAGGATGTACAAATAGCTAGAATTACAAAGCGATCAAACATATATGGGCTCTAAATTTTCAGGTGAGCCGTACGCTATAAAGCACTGTTAAGATGTTTTGCAATGTCGGTATCGCCATTTTATTGCTGTAAATTATTAATTAGAGGTCAATACGCCTCAACAAAAATATTGTTTCGTTGTTGTTAATGCCACCTGTCTGACGTAGTCAGATCGAGGCCCACGAAATTCAGCATGGCAAGGGGCTACTAGATGTAAGCCTGTCTTTGGCCGTAGCCTTGAGAACCATATAGGTGACAGTACGATTTAGCTCAGTTCCTCCCCAATTTTGAGGAAGAACACCCTGGGGGTGGATCAGGGGTCTCCGCACCTCTCATCCCCTGCCACCAACTTCACGAGAGGACTTGTGGCTCGACGGCTGTTTAGAGTACCCCCATGCCACGAAGGCACTATACATTTACAAACATCCATGTCTTCATCGGGATTCAAACCCAAGCCCTATGGCACAGCAGTCAGCGTCGTTAACCACTATACCGGATGGGCGACTATTGTTTTGTGTAAGCAATTAATTGAATTCGAAAGGTCCGCTTGATGGACTTCCGTGAGGGTGGATATCCGCAGCTTGAAATCGTCTTTTCACGAGGGACCTTGTGCCACAATAGTGGTGCGTGTGGGGAAGGGATGCTGCACGAAGACTGGACAATTAAAGAAACTGGTAGGGAGAAACGCTATTTGATATTTCCGCCGAATGATAGACTCCTCATTTGCTTAGCAGTGAAAGACTATTCAACGTCCCCTCTTACTTTGACATAACACATCGGAGAATATCTACAAGTGTTTCGTTGTCTATCTCTCATAGTTCGTCAACGCCTGCTGCGAGCAAGGATTCCTCAAGGCAATATTTATTTGACGCAAAACACCGATGCCCCCAGTTACAATACTTATAAATATATGTAATAACTTTCCGATTGGCAACAAGTCGTCTTCTCGGATAAGCCACACTACAATTTGGACTATAAAGATGGACCAGTACTTGCCAGACACTTTAGAGGATAACACCTTCTTGTGGAGTGTCTTATTCAGCTTCACATTCGATGAACTCCTGGCGTTATGGTCTGGGGAGCTTGTTGGATATCGTGGGCAATCCCACTTATCCCGAACTACGGGGATCCTGAACAGCGAACGCTATGTTAGGGAAATTATCCCTCTTAGGGTAGTCTTGGCTCTCAAACCCAGAGATAGATGTCAGCAAACACGAAGTCAACCCACACGTTCCCGATATTACAATGCACAAGTCTTCTTGAGTGCATTACACAGATTCCGCTTTTTCATGACCTTCATATTTTCTGGATATGTTGACCTTTGGTCATATCTGAGATTATTTTGAACGGTTACTCGTTTGTAATGTTCGTCTGGTAGAATTTTAAATGGCTTTATTTTGACATGAGAAGCCGTCTGGAATGGCATTCTTTAGCATGCCTTTTAGAATTTGTATGATTCAGATAAGATGTGTACAGACTCTCATATCCTCATGGTGATAGCACAAGATACTGATTTTTCGTCATTATTTTTGTTTTATTGATCTGTAAATTTAAACTCTTATTTAACCCATTGTAAGTAACATAAAATATTTTTTTTATATTTCTAATGGCAGATTATGAGCATTTATTACAGAGTTCATCAATCTACCTAGTAAATCACCGAAAGCTGTTACAATTTTACTTTGTTACAATTTTCACAAGCAGTAGCGTATTAAATTAATTTTAAGAATAAGTAGACTTTTAATATGTTCTGTATTTCATTACCTAGTAGAAACTTGCCCAATTTTCTTTTTATCAGTAATATTAATGACGTTTTTATGATTTTGAAAAAGATTTGTCGTAGTGCCTCCTCCCTATGTTAGTTGAGGTGGAGATCTTGCTGATCATTGAGGTTATCGTTGTGTGTGGGGAGAGAGGATCGAAAGCTAGCATAGTTTTAGAAACCATTAAATAGAATACGATATGATTACCTACAGGAATTTGAAGTAGCTTTTATTAATTTAATGCTAGACCTGATTACTTGTTGTGTGGATAAGACAAGAGAAATAGTAAAAAATAAGGGGAACTTCTCTTAAGTGATATGAAACCTCTGAAACTCGCCAATAGAAATCCTTCAATATCTTCTAATAGCAAAGCGACTTTAAATTAAGAACTCACTAGTGTGTCTATATTATGCACAAAGCAACAACTATTCTCTAACTCACTGACCATTTATATATTTGCTGTTTAATAGTAACACTCGTTTGTGAAGTGAAGTTGTTCTAACCGAAAGTGCCAATTTGGCTGGATGGGGGAAAAAACCAAGTTAGAGTGGATGGACCGCACTGATAGCCCATTGTAAAAGGTAATTTGCACTTTTTAAAATATTTTATATTTTTTTGAGAAAGGATTTTACCCAATGTCTTTGTTCAAAAACTATTTTCTCATTCTTCGTTCCTCAGTGGCTCGACAGCCCAGGGTGAGCCTTGGACTTCTCGAGAGCCTTTTCAGCCAGTCTTCTTCCTGCTAGTGTTCTCCAATTCATAGTTCTCAAAACTAGGAGATCTTTTTCTAGGCCATCAATCCATCTAAGATTTGGCCTGCCCTTTCTTCGTGTGCCAATTGGTTGGGCATTGAAGACTTTTTAGTGGTGTGGTCTTCGTCCATTCTGACAACGTGACCTGACCATTTAATTCGTTGTATTTTGATGAAGTTAACAATGTCAGATTCTTTAATAGATTGATAGAGCTCGAACTTTGATCTTCTTCAATACGTTCCATTTTCCTGAATTCCTACAAAAATAAATCTTAAAATCCTTCTTTAGTATCTTCTCATTCATTTTATTTAGTTTCTAAATTTTTATTTTATATTTAATTTTCGTTAAAAAACATGTAGTCAATAATTTGTTATAAAAAATCGACTAGTTCTCTCGACTCCTAAGAATTTAATATGTTAGCCACAAATACGGTTCCACGAAGAACGAAATAATATTACATCGCATAATTTTTTACCATTTCACAATTTTTATTCTCGTCCCTTTTCGTACTTCATCTTCAAGTAAAAAAGAAGGGGAAAAAATGTAATTTATTTCTCCATATAGCTACCTTCTAAATTCGTTCCTCATTTTTATTTCACGAATGCTTTTCGTAGAATCAGGATACCCAATCCTTTCCCTCCGATATGCTCTTTTCCGTTTTCTTAACACACTACATGTTCTTTTTTTCTTTTTTACATTTTAAATGCGATTGAAGACATAAAAATAAAATTGAATTCAGTTTTTTTCTTTCCCATCTGCATTCTTATCTATTGCCTATAAAACCCATTTTGTATAACAAAGTCGAAGAAGGAGAAGATTAGATAAAAAGCCCCATTATTTCTCAGCGTCAGACTTTAATAATGTCCTCTGGTATCATATCCGGAGGCGACTTTTTCTTCTTGTTTTCTTATTTTTATTATTATTATTCCTGGGATCATTTTATCCGCATAATGTAATCGATACGCAGAAAGAGAGAGGATGAAAATGAGACAGAAGTGGAAAGAGTTTTTTTGTAATGTAAATATCTCCGAGGTGGTCTGATTCTTTGCAGAGCTCTGAGAGAGGTTTCTTACCATAAGGAGATTGATAGGGATTTATTTAGAAGTGCTTCTTGAGAATATTTTAAAGTTTATTTATTTTTCAAATTGTTTTCTTCCACGACTGTAAATTCAATACGAAGTGTGTTATTAATCATTTTGGTAAAGTAAAATAAATTCTATTGTTTCAAGTCATTTTTTTTCTTGCCTCTTCATTTTGAAGTACAAAAGATTAAATATTGTTTTCGCATAAATTTTTTAAATAATTCATGACAATCCTTTCGTAATTATTACGGAGCAATAATAAATTAAAAGTATTTCCACGTGTTGTAGAGTTAGCCAAGAGTAAATCTTCAGAGCGACTTTGAGAAACTTTACTATATTCAATTATAATAATAGAATGGTGTAAAATTTGGATCGATTTGTCTTTTATTTGGTTCGTTTGTTGCCAATTTAATTATTTAGTTATAATTTATTCCTTGTCTTTTTCCAATCTCTGAGATTTTTCTTTAACGGTTGTGATCACTTAAATCAGGGGTTCTTAACCTCGTGCTCGCGGGGGCCACAATGTGTCCGCGAAGCTATTTTTGTGCACCCGTGACTGACCGTAATATACTATATCAATATCAATCGTGGCCAACCCGCGGCCCGCCATGGTTTTTTGTGTGGCCATGAGATTCACACACACATCATACTATTAAAAATAAAATATAAAATATATAAATATGAACACAATTAATTCAATAATCAGAACTCGACTTAACGATAGCACAATCTCGAAAATGCTATAAGTTTGGAAATATCATCTTATACGCCCTGACTTTATAATATGCATAGCTAAAAGTCGCATGAATCGTAACTATTTTGAATTTTTTGTTACCTTTTTAGTGTTAGATATTGTTTGTGATGCTTATGATTGCAATACGATAAAGAAATATTAAGAATCGTTATAATTTTTTTGAACTGCGCCCGCCAGCAATTTCCTGTTTGTCAGATGTGCCCATACGGGGGAAAAGGTTAAGAACCTCTGGCTTAAATTATGAATCAAAATAACAATAAGCAAGAGTGTAAGTCAGATTCTAAGTTTATGATTGCTTTTTGGAGTAGTAATTGTACATAATCATGTTTTTACAATCTGATATGTTGCACAATTTAAATAGATTAATTTTCTTGAATTTTTTTTTTAACAGTGACTTAAAAAGTTTTAAAAATTTCAGCTGACATACATTTATATATATATAAATTGCCTTTAAATTTTTACTCAGCGAATAAAACAAAAAACATTTGTGCTGTAGAATTTATGTATGTATCTGAACATCGGTGGGGAAATGAGAAAGAATTCTTATCCAAAATAAATTGTTGATATCATAGATGTTGAGAAACTCAGCACTTTGCAACTTATCCAAATGTTTTTTCATGAAAGATTTTTTTAAAAAAACCGATGTCCATTGTTTAATTTTGCATGATTTGTTTTAATAATTTTTAGAACTAATGATAAAGTTCTAGGGACCGAGTTATATTAGGGTAACTAAAAGTATAAGAAATATTTATATCATGATAATTTCATAGAATGTACTGTAATACCCCGAACTTACGTGATAGGTGGGACTTGGTGATAATCGCGTAAGTCAGGTTATAATTTCGCATTCAAATACATACAAATTTTTTTTAGTTGGGGCCAGGGACGAAAAAAATAATAATTTAGAAAGAAAAAGGTTTAGTAAAATATTAGGTAACACAAATACCAACTCACAAACCGAAGTTATTTTGATGTAGAAAGATTCATAAAATCTAACAAAGTAGTCTGCCGGCTTCAAAGATTTTTTTTTCTTCCACAAAATTTCCTTGTAGCATCCTAATAATTTTTTTTTATTCCTTGTTTTATTGAAAAAATATGCTCTTTGTTGGAATCTATATGTTTTAAACTTTGAACTTCTTTCTTTCAATTAAATTGAGGTCTTCTGTCAAATTTCCAATTGTTATTCGATCTTCTGATTGAATTAGGTCTAAGAATTAAAGTTCTTCAATGTCTTGGCACTTGCTTATGTATTTCTGGGAACTCATCAATTGTCATCTCCTGATTGTAGGAACCCAGCAGTTCTTGAACGTCACCACTATCCATTTTTAAATTTATTTGCCTTTCAAGATCGATATCTTCTTCAATCCCTTCACCAGATTTTACCATTCTTTTTTTCTCAAACAGAAGACAAATGGACAAAATTTGAAAATCGCGTAATCGCAACACATTTTTAATTTTTACTATACCCATCAACTCTTTCGTCTACGTGTTTTTTAGAATGTACTCCTCCCCTCCATAAGATAGGTCTGCGTACATCTCTGCATGTATGTATGTATAGGATTTATTTTGGTATATATATAATATATAATTTATTTCATATATACTAGTTACAGTGGCGCACACAAGGGGAGGGGCTGGGGTCCGGACCCCCAAAGCCCTTGATTTTTTTCCGATTGGTTATAATTCTAAGTATATAATACGTAAAATTTAATTAAATATTTGTTATTATTGATTAGTTTTATTAATTAATGCTAATTATTTATTCAATAATTAGTTTTTTACTGTGTTTTGTTCCTGAAAATCGACAAAATCAAAAATAGCATTATACAGGAATGGTGAACTTTCAACCCCGGAACCCCCCCCCCTTGAAAAATTTCTGTGTGCGCTACTGACTAGTTATAATATATATAATTTATTTTAATTGCTATAAATATTATATTATTAGCCCAGTGATAGCTTGTCATGCTTCCACACCAGAAGTCCAATGCCTTTCATCCCTTAGTGGGTCAATAAATGAGTACCCCCAAACTTACTTGGGCACTAAACACTGGGGGTCTCTCTTCAGACTGCCACCTGATCGGGACATATGCTCATGCACCTCAGTACCTAATGATCACGTCTACTGAGATAGGCACAGTAGACCTTAACTCTCATGGTCTGTTACGCTACTGAGTTTAGTTTAAATATTATATTAATTAGTTTTAATCTACAAATTAATCTATAATAATTAGCAATAATTTGTATGCACATTGGTTTTTGAAGTAGTGATTTTTTTTAGAATGTAAACTAATTGAAAATAATCTTTAATGTTTATCACACAATTTATTTTATAAATTCGTTAAATATTCCCATCTTATTATAATTTTTTTTGTCTGAAGTATTTTTACTTTTATTTTACTTCCAAGAGCAGTACCAATTTGCAATTTTGTTTTCGTGCATAAAAGCTTATTTTCAACATTTCTATAGAAAAAAATTCCTAGAACAAGCAACTCAAATTTAAAGTGTAATGTAATTAGAGTTATGTTTTTAAATTTGAATATAGATCGAAAATAAAAGAATGTTCTTTAAAGAAGTTTATTCTTTAAAGATGAACATAAAAAGAAATATGTACATTAATAATTTTGGATTTTCATGACCAGATTTCCAACATAAGTTACTGAAGTCGTGTTTGTTTTATTACAAAAAATTATTAGTTTTAAAAAATCTAGGAAATTTTGATTAAAATTTTGTTAAATGCTGTAGTGTATACTAACGAAATTGTTAAATATTCTTGGTAAGTCTCAAGATTGACCTAGTTGTCCTAAAAACAAATTCTCACCTTCTAAATTCTGACTGATTATTTTTAGTTTTTTGAAGAAAAAATTCACCTTTCGATAATATCGTAGTTATTTTCCATCTAAATACTTTCTTAAAATAAGTTTCTGAAATTAACTTTCATATTCTTCCAATAAATTTTAAGACGAATGGTGAAATCAAGATTGTTTCGCAAAATTAATCTCTGAACTAAAAGAAAATAAAGCTTAACTATTTGTCTTATTACAAGAGAAGTTTCAAAATAACACTTTTTCTGTTACCTTTGAGATTTCAAATATAAATAAAATCATCATGTTATCCAGGGTTTCAACATTTTGAATTATTAACTTGAAAAGAGAATTATAGCTGTGTGTTTCATAATTTGTTATTGCGACTGAGTGTAATTAAGTCGTTATGTAAAAAAAATATGTAAACATTGTCGTTTTATTACTCAAGGAATTATAATTGCTTTAATCAATTTATTTTTTATTAAAAGTTCAAAAATAGTAATAATATATATCAAATAAGCAGTTCCAGTCATTTTATAGTAATGCAAAACCATTTAGAATTTCTATTGAAATTTTTTTCAAAAATCTTTCTTAAAAATTCTTTTTATTGCATCACTACTGCATTTTACTTCAAATAACAACGAAAGAGAATAGAATCTTTAACAACACGCCCTGATTATAATAAAAAGAATAAAAATGTTTCAACGTAAAATAAATTTACAAGGAAGAAAAATAATTAATCTGTAAAGAACAATGCATAGAAAGAAAGATAATGACTGTTATCTGCATAAAAAAAAGAAACATTGAATACAATCCTTTGCAGAAAGTTCATTGATAACATTTACACTACTGAAAAACCAACTTCTCTTTGTGAAAAAATATTCTCTCATTTCAGTTTTTCATTAAAATCCCAGACGTAATAACAATAATGTACAAGCAAATGTGAATAGTACCCACTTAATGTAGTTACTATCATTTTTTTCTTTGAAAAAGAGAAAACAAAACATAATATTGCATATCCCCTTCATTCCTTAAATCTTTTGAAAACTCCACTGTCGAGGTGGTGGTATCTTTCCTCCCCCTTCTTTTGCTATTGTTCCTCGAATCGTTTGGCATCCATCTCAGATATCCTGCGTTCCTCCCCTCCCCTGTCCTTTACTTTTACCACTCTTTTATTTATTTATTCTTTTTTTTTTTTTCTCCCTCCCCTGCTCTCGTTCTTCCTGGCCCATCATCTAGATGCTCCTCTGCTTTTTCTAGGATTGTTAAAGGCAGATTTGCAGAATCGCCGGATGCGGTCGTCATAGTAACAACTCCGAAGAGAAACAAGAGTAGTTGAGGGAGAGGAGCGTGTGTGTCCATGGATGTGTGTATGTGTGTGTGATAGTAGAAAGAGGAGTATTCAAGATCTCCCGGGAATCATTATGCGAAGCTTTTATTCCCCCTTTTTTTATTCTTTCGCCATTTTTTTTTTCTTTTTCTCCTTTCCCATCATCCTTTCTCCCTCACTCATTTTTTTAAATGCCTCCAACCTTCTTTTTCTTTTATTTTTTTCATAGTTCTATCCGCTTTCGAATTTTTCGAATGTTTGAAGGGTTCCTTTTTTTTATTCATTTTTTCCCGCCACTAAACGAACTTTCGAATGAAAATAGCCTTTTCGTACGGGCCATTAACACCACAGTGCAACCACGAGGTTGCTGGAACTACTTTGCAAAAGTAGTTAAGAATCTTTTTTTTGTGACTCATCCTTTTTCTCTGTTTTACCAATGCCATTTTTTGTTTCGTCTCTCATTTTCACTCCTTCCTTTCTCTTTTCTCCATTGCTTCAAATTGCTTCTCAACCTATTCCCTTGATTCGTCATTAACAACTAAAACAGGGGTTGTAAGAGGCAGAATTTTCAGAAGCGTTAATGATCCTTTCTGACATTCGAAGTTTTCTAATGTTTGGTAGGAATAAATTAGAGGGGAATGAAGCGTTCGAGATAAAACACCTGCGATGGTAATTCCAGAAAACAAAGCGAATAAAAGCAATCATGAAAATGATGATCTTGATTTTAGTTATCACCTTTACTGATGTCATACTTAAATGTTTCGAGTTTTCTTATATGTTAATAAGAAATGTCATAATATCCTTTTTTAACAAACAAAACAAAAAAAAGGACTTCATTTTTTTTGTTTTCTTTTTCTTTACATAAGAGTGTATTAAAGTAGAAGACAGTGGAGTACACAGACCTCTCTTATGTGTGGGAAGGAGGAGGAGGTTACATTCTAAAAAACACGTGACGTAAGTATAAAGGGGTAATCTCTATGGTGAAAATTAAAAATCTGTTGGTCTATGGGAGCCCCCCCCCCCCATAGAACAACAGATTTTTAATTTTGAACCCCAGATCCTCCCTTGTGTACTCCACTGCGTAATGATAACAGTCAAGCTGAATTGTGCAGTGGCGTAACGGAGAATATTAGGCCCTTCCCCCAGTCAGATTTTGCCTTTAGTATTTTATAAATTGATTAAATACATACTTGGCGTCAGTCAGGCTTTGGGCCCTTTAGAATCCGACACCCCCTCGCGATGCGGAGGTGTTTGTTTCGCCACTGGAGTTGTGGCTAGTTTATTAAATATCAATCTAGTAAGTTACTCTTCAAGAGCGTGATTTAACGCGGAGCACATTTTGTGACAAAAAATGCTTCAATGTTTATAAAAATTTGTGGCATTGCAGCTCATATATTTGTTTATAAGATAGTGTTTTTAAAATTTCAAAATATTTCATAAATAATTAGTTTTTCCTTTTAACATGTAAAGGTATCGTTCATTTAGCATTACGGTATAGGAGAAAAAATGCGAAACACATTTTATAATAGAAAAAATGTGTCAGAGCTCGTATACAAATGAGTAGTATGATAAAATAAGTGATTTTCTACAGGATAGTGTAACCAGAATATAATAATGTTTGAGTACTGTTATTTGTGAAAAAATATTCCAAATTTGGGTCCTATTCTTTAACATTAGCCGAAAACAGCCTTGAGGAACATCTAAAGTTTAATATCTCTTTTTAAGTAAAAATTTACTTATCAAAACCAAAAAGTTCTCAAGGAAGACTTTTGAACCCATAGAATTTTAAATGTTTGACAACAGTAAAAATATTACTATTTAAGATTATTTACATCTTAAAAAATTCTTTTTTCCGAATTGCCATGTTAGTTTTTCAACTAACGAAGTAGTACCAGTCTTTTATCATTGACATTTTTTTAAATAATATCTGTACAGAATGTCTTACCTTTTATTTAATTACTTCCTTTTTATTATTTTTCATGGCTCATCTGATGTTTTTTTTAAAAAAAATAAAGCGTTGGAATACTTCTATTTCAATTCAAACAGAAAACGGTTATATGTTCTCAATTTATTGAAAAGAAAAATAATTCTGAAAATGCATCTGAATGAAACGTATTAAAATCACTGTTTTTATCGAAGCTGCAACGGGTTCTTTTAGCGTTCATCTACTGATCCTCAAGAAAAAATACTTTTTAATATGATTTGATCACCTCTTTCTGTAAAGGAGCCATGACATATACAAAGTGGAACTACTATTTAAAGTTAAATGAGCTGTGAGTTCGAAGAGGAAAATAGCAATCTGTAGTAACCTGGAGATGCCAGCTTAGTTGTTGCTATCGTTCAATTGACCAGGGTTCAAAATTAAGACATCTCTTACCAAGAGTTCTCATGTCTTTTATAGTGCCACTTTAATAAAAAAAAACTCACTAGTTAGTTTAAGGCTGTAATCGGCAAATGTACGAGAGCTTGAACTAAACGCGAAACAATTTTCAGACAGAAAAATGCCTTAATTTCTATAGAAATATGCAATATTGTAACTCATACCTCTGTTAATAATATAGTGTTTTTAAAAATTTCAAAATATTACATTAATACTTTTTTTTTTCATTTTAATACGTGAAAGGATAGGTCATTTAAGAAAATGGTATTGGAAAAAAACGCAAAACACATTTTATACCCCAAAAAATGGATCAACTTGGTTAAAAATGGGAAGTATGACACAAAAAATGCTGCTTTCTAAAGAATAGTGCAGCCAGTATATCATAATAACTTTTCATTTCTTTTATATCTGAAAAAAATGTTCCAAATTCGGAGGCAGCCTTAAATGATATTTGTAAGATTTATATTGGAATTGTTTACATTTATAAGAACAAGACTAGGAACTTTGTTGCTCGAGTCCAAGGAAGTTATACGTGTGTCTGCATTATTCGAAAGTATCTTTAAAAATAATAATTATTATAGATTAAGGCTCACATTCGCTCCCATTAGTTATTGCAAAAATTGATTATATTTGAAAGTGATAGGAATAAAAGGCTTATTGATGTCTCTTCACAATCACACAATCGCGAAAGGCAGTTGACTACAAAGCTTATGGAATTGAATATAGTTTTGATCTAAAATTTAATAATGTACAAATAAATACATTTAGTACAAAAATTCATTTTCAGTTGCAAATATCACTCATGTATAGGTTCAGTTTTGAAGGAAATTCCAAAGTACAAGTACATAAATGTGTTTTTTACCAAAATTCCATACTCCGTTTTCGAGCTTTAATGTTTGAATGTTCGCATTTTCATTGCTCCATTCTGTGATGTAACATTACCTACATAAATAGTTCCAAGTACATGAAAAAAAAGAAAAAGAAGTCAAATACATCAGACCAAATTCTTTGTACAATTTCATATCAATTCTCAGTATACCATACGAAAAAAAATGGCAGCTTCAAAATTATCTTAACAAGATTTGTAAATTAGTCAGGAAACTGAATTCGTTGGTTTTTGATTCGTTTACTCAGCTCTTTGCCCTTGTTCTGCTCGCCATCTGATCTAACAGCTTCTGCAAACAATAGGCACTCCTTTGTCACGATTCTTCTTTACGCCAGTAAATGTTATTTCATCGCTCGCTATCAGTCATCGGCACGGACATTCTGTGATGTATGCTTCCATAAAATTGTAATTGAGCAGCTGCACTTGCAGCCGTGAGATGTGGAGCTTGTAAAACTTACGAAAAGAACAGAAGAGCGTTCATAAAAATTTTTAATGTGTATATCCGGAAGACTGAAAATACTTGACGGAGTAATTCGTTGTTAAAAAAAAAATAGTGTTGTAAGGTAGTATGGAATGTTTATTATCTATAATTTCAGTCGCTTTCAAAATTCCAATGCAAATTTATTCCATGTAACTTAGCTGTTTTTAATTCCACAAAAGTTTTGAGCTGATCGAATGTGCTTTTTTTTTAAAAAAAAAACTTCAGATTATATCGAATGGAGTGATAGATCGCTGCTTGACAAAATATGCGTTGACAACATTAAAAAGTAAATCAAAATTTTTTACCAAGCGAATTTTCGGTAAAAGAACAGCAATCATGATGATTAGTAATGCATGATGTAATCTAAAAATGAATTTATTTTGTTTCTTTTTAATTAATATATTCTGAAAACTATTTAAATCACAACTTTAACTAAGTAATTCAAAGCTGCTTCATTATATACAGATGCTACTCTAATTACGAATCCAGGAAAGAACGGATAAATTTTAGTTTTCAAAAAAATTAGTTTGTTAAAAATTTTTTATTATTATGACTTTTTACAAATAATTATTAGCTTAAAATATGTGGCATTCAGAACGTAACAAGTTCATATATAACAGTGTCAGAGCAGCTTTATCCATTGGGCGCTTTGGGCGGGGCCAAGGGGCCACTTTAAGCTAGACGTAAACGGATTTTCTGATTATAAATTTCGATCCGCCAGTGCCAAGGGGGCATGTCGATCTTCTGCACTCAGGGCCCGAAGTGAGCTTAAACCAGTATTGAACAGTGTTACTAACTTTCTTTATTTTTTGCGAAATAATAATCATAAAACAGATTTTAGTTCATACCTCATCTAATAAAGTTGGTCGGAAGCAAAATTTATAATAGTAAATAAAATTTTTCCATAGCTTTTAAATGCTATATTAAGTGTCTGAAACAATACTATTTTACTTTCAGAGCCATTCACATAAATGTTTCACAAATTGGGTAGAAATCATCTGTGTACTGCGTCATATAAAGTTAACTGAACTGAGTGGCTCAACAGCCCATGAGGGCCAAAACCTATTGTGCCTATATCAGTGTACGTGACCAAAGGGACAAGGGTGCATGTGCAGATGTTTCGCTCGTGGTCAGTCTGACGTGAAATTCCCAGTGTTCAGTTCCTAAGCAAGCTTGGTATTCATTTATCGACCCACTGAAGGGATGAAATGCTGAGTCGTCCTTGCCTAGTCCAAGATTGTCATATAAGGTGGTTAAAATAAAATTACGGTACACAGAGTCCCTTAGATCCGTTTATACTGATTAGACCCTGAATGAAATTTCAAATCTGTTATGGGGCCTAAATGAAGTCGGGAAAAATATAATAGGTGGAATTTTACTGATAGATGGTGCTGCAAACAATTAAATATTAACTAAAAGGGCAAAATTAAAAAAGAAACTATCAATTTTATTAATTACATTCATATGTAAGTGCTTGATGGACATGCCTTGTAGATCAACACCATACAGGCCTACTACGGCGTTATCAACAGCTTAAAACAATACTTTTAAATGAATGAAGAAGACTGAGACGATGCTAGCTTCCCACTTCGCTTCATTATGTAAAAGTCTTTGATACAAGAGATTCCATGGACAGAAAGAATCTCACCGAAATTACTTAAAATATGATATCAGTAAGATTTATAAACTTTTCTCTCTCTCTCATAAATTTGTTATGCATAAAGGTGAGATTTGTCTCTGAACTTCAATTACTCAATCGGGATTTTAATTTATGATGTCTAATTGTCTACTGGTAATTCAGATCCTGAAAAGTAATTCCTGGTTCCACTTATATACAAAGCAGCAAAAAATACACATACGTTGGTTCTAAAAATTACTTTTACTCGTTTTCTGATTTCTAAACCAGATTAAAAATTTAATACATGAATGAAGTGATGTCCAAACGCAACTCTTGATAAAGTGATAACATAATTTTTCCCCTTAAAGAACAAAGGGGAAGCAACTGCCATAAAGATTACATTTGTTGAGTACTTCATCTTCTGAAATTTCAGTTCTCTCTCTCTCAAAATATTAAACCTCTCACAAAAGTCACTTTACTTTTCATGCATAAACATTGATGTTACAGGCGATGCGCGATGCACATGAAATGTCATAACGTACATTATTAATACCAAAATGTAAGTCACGTATTCTAACTGCCTGAATACGCAACTTTTTGAACTCCTTCTTGAATACGAATAGAATAAGAAATATGCCTAAATTTTCAATTTTAGACTAAAAATTTAAATCCAAATGGAAAACTATGCTTGAAAACTAATTCTTATAAAATTTTCTTGCTTTCCCAAAAATTACGTTTTAAACATTCAATTTTTTTTGGAAATACTAGAATGTACTGGTTGATAAACACGATACAATATCACACAAACTATGAAACTTTTCTCTTCATCATAAATTAAAAAGTTATGTTACACACTTTAAATTAATCTTCAAATTTTTTAAATTAAACTTAATTTGGGCTTTAAAATGAAATTAGTATGTTTCTAATTAAGATGATTTAAATCCCTCATGGCTCCCAAACTTGTAAATATTTCAGGTAGCACGTCGGAATCCATAGTAATATATGAGGGAATTTATAAGCAAAGGGAATTTTTACAGATATAGAATCATAGAATTGTAAACTATTGTCTAATCAATTTTTCGGACAAAAATGCGCGAAACGAAATCTCAAAATGTCTGTATTTATGTATAATTTTCATAGTATTTTTTTAACGAAGTGATCTCGGTGAAGTTACAGTATTTCTTGAAGAAAAATTTACTGTTTTTATAATCGGCAATATTAACTTTAATATTTATTTAGCCAAATAATATTTGGTTTTTTTTATAAAACAGGTTGAATGAAAAGGATGTAACACAATTTTCGATAAATTAAGTTATGCCTATCTAAATTATATTTCTGTATGGTATGTACCAAAAGTTTTCAACTTATGAATTTAAAGGTTAAATTTGAATTGAAGGAATAACACAGCATTGCTTTTGTTTGGGTTTTTCAGTATTCACGTAACTAGATTTCTCAAGGTCTAGGAAAAACGTTGAATCAGTGTATCTTCCTTCCTCAGTGGCTCGACAGCCCATGGTGGTTCAAGAAGCCTTCCAGGCCAGCCTTCTTCTTGCTAGTGTTCTCCTATTCTTAGTTCTCAAAACCAGATCTTTTCCTAGGCCATCAATCCAACTAAGATTTGGCCTGCTGTTTTCCATGTGCCAATTGGTTGGACATTGAAGACTTTTTTTAGTAGTGCGATCTTCGCCCATTCAGACAACGTGACCTGCCCATTTAATTCGTTGTATTTTGAAGAATTTGGTCTTCTTCGCCACGTTCCATTTTCCTGAATTCCTCCAAAAATATAAATCTTCCTTTCGTAGATACTTATCATGTTCTCCTCTTTTCGAGACATGGACAAAGTTTCACATGCATAGTTAATACTGATGAATCAGTATTTCTAAGTATCAGTAAATCCAGTTTTTAAAAACTATTTTGATTAAAAAATTTTTTTGCTCATTAAAAGGAGTGATGTAATGAGTAAATATGAATTAAAACATTTTGATTTTTATAGAAATTAATCTAAACCGTCATAATATATTTCTCTGCTAAAAGTCCTTTTTGGAGAATTTACCAATTTTAAGTATCCGACTACTTGCTACAACTTTTTTTTGAAACAATGAGGATATGGAGATTTTTTTGTGATTTTTAGATTTATTTAGTATATTTTAAGGAAAAAATCCTAAAACTGAAAATTGAAAAAAAATTATTATTATTAAAATAGGAAAAAACCGATGAAAATGTACAAAAAATTACATATAAACGGGGCCCCTCTGTAAAAAAACTTTACAAAAAATTTCCCAATTTTTCAATTTTGATATGTCACTTTGTTATTCATGTTTAAAATGACCTTCAGGATAAAGAATTTTTTAAATTTTTTTAAAAACTAGAGCACTTTATCTTAGAGACTATATGAAATTGTTTTAAAAAAACAGAGATTATATTACATAAATGACTGAAAATTTTTTGAAATGAAACATGATTGATAAATCTAAGGTTAAAAATTCTAAGTTATGGGGGAAATAACAAAAAATTTTCAGGAAATTTTTTTAAAAAACTGTTTGGAAATCCTGCCCCGTTTGTTTTTTTTGAAAAAAAAACACATTTCTTAAAAAAACGCATTTTAAAGTTTGACTTTTGTGTAAGGTTATGGCAATTGTTTTTCAAAAACACGTAGTTTTGTTCTAGTGAATGGAAAAAAAAAAATATTGGATTTTTATCAGCTTAAGATGGCCTATAAAAAAAAATCTTAAAAATTTGTAAATTTTTTTGAAAAAATCAGGATTTTAAGGTGTGGATACCTTAAGAGAAAATAAATTCAGAAAATCTTTTCAAAAAAAAAGGAGAAAAAAATTTCCCTTTTTTCCTTTAAATATCTAAAAAAAATGAAAAAATACTTACATTTACCTTTATTTAAATAGTTTTTTTTACACGGCGCACCAATCAAAAGATTTCCCAAAACAGAAAAGACTAACATATTCCAACTATTTCTTATGCCAATCAATTAACTTAGTTCATGCTCAGATTATCAAGAAGGAACGAAGAGAAATCCGGAACAAGTCCATTTTCAGAACTATTCGCCGAGAGACATACAAAAAATTACAATCAGGTAACCATGACAACACCAAACTATTCCCCTTTCGGTCGGAATATTTTTCCTTCCAAGTTCACCTGCGTCGAAATATTTCGGGAAAATTTGAATGACTTATTGGGAGAATATTCAGGGGAAGATTCCCCAAACTTTATCTTAATTGTTCGACAAGGGGAAAATTTAAATAGGAACATGAATTGTTGAAGAATATTGAAAAGTTCAATTGTAAAATATGAAGAAAATTTTTTTTGGAATTGAATTTTTTTGGTGTAATTAAATTATGGATTTTCGAATGTTAGATTTTCAAATTTGGAAGTTATTGAAGATCTCAAGTGTCTGCGGTCTCTGGTTTTGAAATGGTGATGAAAGAAAAAAAAACACCTTTTTTTTTGTATAATTTTTTGTGACTGTTTATCTTATTTAACTGACTTCATGCGATTCTTTTGGTAATATGTTTTGCCGATGTTTTTTTAAAATATTCAATTAAAAAAATTCAAGGAATCAGAAAAATCTAACTATAGAAATAATAAAATTTTATATTTCATCACAATACTAAAAAATCTTTTGAAATTTCCCCTTGGTAGCCTCGTACCCCGTTTTTCTTTTCTATCTGATGCATTTTTTTTCTTTGATCTAAGGTTCAGGTTATAACAAGTTTTTCCTTTTTACTTGATGTTTTTTTCACTACAAACTTCTTTTCCGGGGAAAAAAATTTTTCTGGCGAAAAAAAAAAATTTTTTTCCCTTGGAATTTTCTGAAATAATCGAAGTAAAATTTTCAGAAGAATTTTTTTATACTAAAAATTTTGGGTTTTATGTTTTTAAAATCTTTTGGATAGAGTTTTTGATACTTAAATATAACTCTTATCTTTTAAAATATATCTTTTCTCTTAAAATTAACTTTACTTTTGTGTATGAGACATCTGATATGTCTTTGGGTACAACAAAAATTTTAAAGCTTACAGAAGAAAACACTGACGATTTACTTTAGGCCGAAATTTACACTTCCCATAACTTTTGCAAAAATTAAAACAAATTATCTTCCATATTGTATGTCTTATTCCAATCTATAACCTTATACATTTTACAGTCAAAAAATTTTGTGGGTTTATCGCTTGCCTTCTCACCTAAGGTTGCAGGTTCGAACCTTCCAGTTGGTGGATTTTCATGATACAGAAAATCGATAGTGACCATGTCGTATGATTATAGGCATGTAAAAGATCCATCAGTGTCTTTTGGTTTGGATGTCAGTTAAAATTAAACCTAGTACAGGTTTATCGTCAAAGCTCAGGTGCATCCTCTAGGGAGGAAACTGAACGTCAAAATTACCTGCGGCGATTGGTATCCACCTATATGGTGCCGCACTAAAAAGGGATACCAGCTTCCGGGGCTTCCAAAACCCTCGTTCCAGAACTGTTACCAGCAATGGCAGCACTAAATGCAAATGTGTGTAATTGCTGAAGGGAACTACTTTGAAGGTGATACTGTCACAGAGAACTGATACTTATTCTGTAAGTACAGTAATTTATTGAACCAGTCTCGGTTATTTTTTTTTACACAATCGTAAGTTAACTTTATTTGCATTAGAATTCTTAATACATACACAACGTATTTCAGCACATTGTCTAACTTTTCATTTTGCGTTTATTAGTACAAATTTCAAAATTATAATTTTCAATTGAACGAATTTTATATGCGCATTATATGGAAGTCAAAATTCACAAATTTCCAAAACGTAGCTAATAACACATATTAGGAAGGTTAATAGTAAAATCTTTTTTCTACATAAGTATTTAAATACTACTTAAATACTACTAAATTTGTCTACTTAAAGTATTTAAATACACTTTAAATTTGACTTCAAAGTAGAATGTTCGTACAATGCGAAAGATGGACAAATAATATGTGAGTTTGTTCCTGCGTTTAATTTCAGTTACACGATTGGATTATTGTCAATTTAGATTGTCTATTTGTCAGTTTTTGTAGTTCATTAGAATAACATTTTAGTTTCATCGCAGAATATACGATCGCCTTGCATTCTTTTTCTATTGTGACATAACCAGAAACAGATTTTTCTTTTGTTTTTACTGAAATATATATAGAAATGGATACTTTTCCTCTTTTCATTTCTGTAGATAATTCCTGCAAGAATTCAGAGAGGTGGTTTATATTTGAAAAATGTGAATTGTTTGTCAAAATCTGGAATATATGAAACTGTACGTTTTAACTGACGTTTCTTTTTTTTTCAACTGTCTACAGGCTCCTTGATAATCAGAACTCCTTACAATATATATCACCCTCGAAATTCTTTTTAATAGATATGTTGATAGAGCTGCTAAAGAGCATTGAACTGTATTGCATAGAACATCCTTTAATCCCCATAAGTGTTAAGCGTGAGTTTTAGTCTGAGAAATTGGAAAATCTAAATTATTTTTTCAACATTTATTTGAGCAGATGGAAGCTTTCCTAATCCTACGACATGACCAAAATGTTTAACGTTATCTTGAAAGAATGATCATTTTGCTGGTTTGGTTGTTAGATGCACGTTCAATATCCTTTCTAGCACTTTATCGATATGGTTAAAATGATCATTCAAGTTTTTAGGAAGGATAGCTACATAATCTAAAACTGTAAACTTCTCACATTCATTGAGTAAAAATAATGTGCTCTATATCCAAACGGCATTCGTACAACCAATATGTTCCAAAGCGAATGATAAAAATGGCTAGCCTCTCAGATTTCGAAGTTAAAGGAATCTGGTAATAATCAAGCATATTTATATATTTGGCAACTGCAATGGGATCAAAAATCCCCGTTGTCCTTTATTTGGTAATGGGTAAATCTGTGTCCTTATTACTTTGTTCAACTTTCTTAAGTTCATACAAGATCTAGGATCTCCTAACTGGTAAGTTCAATATTGTGATCTACCCAGTGTGTCCTTCCTGGCTTATGGAAAATTATTTACAGTGTAGTACAACAGAATTTCATTTTATTGAATTATTCGTTTAAATTTTTCCGTCTATGACTATGATTTTAATTTCATTAAAAATCAAAAAAAAACTTGGATTGAAATCAATGCAAGGAAATTTTTCTTTAACTCGTTCGGGTGCCAAATGACATTAATTAATCCGGCTCTTTTGTAATAATGCTTCGACATCTTTGTATGAAAAAGGCTCTTGATCAGTTTCTTCGTTTTATTAAACACGATATATTTTATTTTCCCAATCTTTTTCTTTGAACTGTGAACTTAATTTGACTATTAGTCATTAACACCAATATTACATAAATTTTCCCCAAAAAATTTAGGTTTAACAGTGTTCCTTTTCTTTTTTAACATCTCTCTTTCTTTATTTTTTGTTACTCTATGTTTTTCAATGGCCAAATTTTGATATCCTTTAAGTCGTTTTACATATTGCAAAGTGTATTTCACAATCAAGTTTATTCGTTGCTCTGGATTTCAATCGTTTATTATACAGAAAGTTGTAAATGCTCTAAAGTTTTTCGAAAATTTCAGTGAGTAAAATCGATTCCTTTATGAGTAATACCCTTTTTTGAGTAAAACGGGGAGGTTGTGAAACTTTTTTATTCGAAAGAAGTTTAAAATTCTATAACGCTTAAGATTGATTTAAATTTCTGTAGAAGCATTTAAATGAATTACTTTGAGGATTATATGTCAAACTTTTACAATTTTTTATAAAACTTTTCAAAGAATTTTATAAATATATTAAATGAGTCATTATAGTTCAGAATCCTTTAGAACAAAAAAAAAGCTGTCAAATTGTCTATAACTAATCTTTTTTAAGTACTATAGGTACTTTAATATGTATATGGCAGTTGTAATATATTTATTCTATGGGTGTAATTTTTGGTGTGTGGAAAGTTGTCATTCTGCATTAATATTCTATTTATGTTCCACTACGACATGTGACTCTTCAAAAGTCATAATCTGAATAGAAGGAAAACCGTTGATGTGATGTACTTGTATTAAAACAAAACACTAACAATATTAAACTAAATGTTTCATTAAATGTTTTTAGAATTAAATGTTTTATTCACAGGAAGTACCACCCAAAAATAAAAACAAATCAAAATGCGTTGGACCACCTTTTGCTCTAACGCAAGCTGCTTTCCGGCGGGGAGTCTCATGTTTGGGAGATCTCCCTAAGAATTGTTTTTCCTTATATGTTTCAATTTGGGGAGTTGATCAACGTGATCTAAGGATGGTCAGAATATGCTCATCACAGCCGAATGTGCTCTATTTGGGAAAGATCTGGCAATTTTCCGGCCAGACAAGTATTGGAAAAAAATGACAACAATTTGTAAAAAAGGGTACCAGGGCATCTGATATCATTCTGTTGAACCGTTTTTAAAGGTGTCATGGAGGATAACCAAAGAGGCCCAACTATCAAATAAAATGGCACCCCAAAAAATAATTTCTGTTTGTCGGGCTGGGGATGACAGTCAGGTGAGTTTCTCCCACTTCAGAGACTTCTTCATTGGTCAGCAGGTCTCAAATCAAATAGCCATCGTTAAACTTTACTTCAGTCTGTAAGTTCTGGACTGAATGCACTTAGCCCAGTGGAAATGCTTCTGGCATTGTGCAACGATGGGGCAGGACATAATGGCGTCCATAACATCAACACCCATTCACAAACGCCTATAAACTTTCATTTTAGTCATTGGGGCCCTGGTCAGTGGTGTAACGGAGAATTTTAAAACCCCTTGAAAAGTGGTTTGGGGCCCCAAACGGGATCCCCAAAGGGGGTACGTGCTTGGCGCCCGTGGTTTTGGGCCCCAAAACGGAAGCCCCCGAAATTTGGGGGGCCGGGGTTACGTCACACCACTGGTCTGGTTACACAATGGATCGTTGAAAAGGAAAACCAGGGGTTACAACCCAATCAGAGGATTATTCTGTCCCCCTTTCTGCCCACCCCGGTCGACTTACCTTCTGGACGTTTTGTATTATTGATCAACCATTCCTGCCAACACCATTGAATGGTAGCATCATTCCGATCCAAACATGAAGCAATCATGTGATTTGACCACCTTGTTTCCTTTAATCTAACTGCACGTATTCTCTCCAATGGGGACATTTGCTCATGCTGTTTGAGAATCTATCTGCGAGACATTGGTAAAAGGTTCGAAGGAAAACCCCCTTTGCATGGGATTTACACCTTAATACGGGATTGTTTGGGTTTTTATACACCCGGGATACCAATGAATGCGCTTATTTAATTATCTGCGCATCTAAAACAATTACTTGGGATATTGTTGATTACCTTTACCCAAAATACGTTTCTGTCGAGATAAAGCATTAAACCTGAAATCAAATGTTATATAATTTTTTTAAAAAGCACTTTTTAATGAACAATACAATCAGTTAACAAAAAAATAATAATTTAGCCCCCAAATTTTCTAATTTAAATGTAAAGAAAATTTCTGTAATTAAAATAATTATTTTAAATTTTTAAAATTAATTTTTTTTCTACCTTATAAAAATTTTTCCGGAAAAAAGAAAGAGTAATATAATGACGTTACTATTTTCTAAAAACAATATATGTCCGAATGTGATGACTAAAAAATCAGGTTTAATTTTAATGCTTAGGGTATGTTCTTTAAAACCGGGGATAACGCGCACCTATACTTTCAAACTGACTTTTTTAAAATTGATGTATATTCCCGGATAACGCGCACCCCTTTTTTTCGGGGAAAAAACTGAAAAAGTTTTCAATGCTCTTAGTTTTTAAGTCATTTATTCGAGGTATTATAACGGCTTTTAAAAATAGTATACTGTAAATTACAATTTTTTTTAATTTTAAAAAAAAAAATCATATTTTAAAATAAAATCATTTCGACGTAGAAACAATTATATCCTATCTCATCTCTTTTTTAAATTTTTAAACCCTTTTTATACCCGGCGTATAACCCCACCCGTAAATTTATTTTTTTTGGGGGTGAAAGGGCGTGTTATATGCAGGATATTTTCTGGTAATTAAAAAACAGCATTTTCTACTACGAATAATATTTTAAGCAAATGTCTGTCGTTTCTTGGGTTTAGAAATTTTTTAAAACCAATTAATACCACATTTACTCATTAATAATAATCAAATAATTTTAAATATTTTTCGATGTAAAAATTCACTGCATATAATTTTAGTTCACTGGACAAGCAGTGTAGGAAATCATACCGGTTCGATTATGAATTGAAGTTAATTCATGAATTTCCGTATTTTTATTGTTATTTATGTATGTAAATATATTTTTTTTTCTCGTGATTCTATTTTCATTTATTTTATCTGTGAACTTAATTTATTTCTGTTTTATTATTTTTTTTAACTTTCTACTTGAATAGAGCGGCATTCAAATATTTGGGAACAGGAAAAATAGATTAAATTTCGTAATGTTTAACTGACTTATAATATTTTTGGAGTATAATATTTTCGGCCCTTTCAATAACTGATGAGACAGTAATGTCTAAAGAATTGAAGATGTCCAGCTAAAAATAGTTAACTTTAAAACACTCTATTGCATAACTTTTATGGAAAACAACAACTCTTTATCCTCTTTCCTGGCTGCCCATCTCGCACGGCTTCTTCTCGGTCTGAGGTTGAGGCTATAATTGGTTCTAATCAATTGGTTTAAACTAAGATATTACATATTTATACATTTTCAATCACTTATTTTCTATTGCATCTAAAGGTAATTATAGTCTTATGCATTACTTTTTTAAAAAAAAATACTACATAATTTAAAACATTAATATAAGAATGGTTAAATTTTTAATTTGAGAAGAATTCGAAAAATTTAACAGCATTTCTTAAAGTTGATAGCTTTTAAATTGTTATTTATCTCAATCTATTCTTGTTTTATAGTTCATAAGAAGTATTATATCTTCAGAGGATTTAACTTTTCCTCTGAGACTAACATCTAAATCAGTATTTGATGCAGTTTTTTTAAAAAAAATTAGGCAATAATACATGCATTTAGTAGCGTAACGTATACTCCCGCATTGCGAGGGAACCCAGTGTTCTAGGGGGCCCTAGGCCTGACTGACACCAAGTACGCCAAGTATTTAAACAATTTATAAAATATTAAAGACAAAACCTGACTTTGCAGGAGGCCTTACTATTATTCATTACGCCACTGCATGCATTCTAAAAACAAATATATTCGTTATCGAAATATATCCTTGACAACGACTATCTCAATCAGAAAACTTGTTTTGTCCATACAATTCGATGAAAGGCAATCTTCTGTATTAGTCTCATTTGGAAGGCCTCCCGCATCGCTAAAAATGTACAATAAATTGCTTTAGGTTAATCAGACATCTCATTTCATACTCTAATTATACAACAAATGTATTTTGGAGCTCTTACACAACTTAATGAATCCCCTTATCCCTAAACGTTATTGCCATCTTCCTACTGTTTTCATTTAATTCACATACGCCCTGAAGCAAGGTTCTGACCTGTAGATAATGGTCTTTCGTTATATACTACAATTAGTTGTTTTATAGATTAGTTCCGATTGATCATTTGAAGATAATACCAATTGACATACTTATTTAGAGTAAATGGTAGATCATTGTTCGAGCAATAAATGATTTTGTCAAATGTAATCTATTATACATGTCATATTTTATTTTCATGACTGGTATTTAACTAAATTTCTTCTTTTTCTTTCTGATAAAATTTTAAATAGTATTTCATCATGTTTGTGGTATGTAGCAAACTTTAGAACTATACATATGTGTATAAATAAACTTGTATATTTAACGGTACTTTTGGGATTATATTTATTTGTAAATTCTAGTCTGAATTAATGTAACAAAACATCATATAAGCAATCTGAGTTCAAGACATTCATTAAGTAGAAATATATGTATATATATATATATATATATATTCAGTCTATAGTTTAGATTTTGAAGATCTCTTTAACTCTATTAATATTGATGATTTGATTAATATACTTGTAAATTTACATAAAGACAATTTATTTAATAATGTGTTTAAATTTTGATAGATTTGGTTCACTACTTAGGTTTGTACTTAAAGAGAACTATATATATCATAAAGGTAACTATTATCAGCAGATTAAAGGATTGCCACAAGGTGGCCCTGCGAGCAACTGTCTTGCCAATTTATACTTACATTATTTTGAAAGTAGTTACATTAATAATTCTAAATTTTATATTTATCGCTATATAGATGATATAATCATTTTTGGCAAACAAGTCAATTTTATACCTAACATTAATTTTATCCACAATATCTTAATTTAATACAGACAAATAATAACAATGAAGCAAATTTTCTGACATACATGTCAAATTATATGAAAATGTAATAGTTTCTAATATTTATGATAAAAGAAAGATTTTAATTTCAATATTATAAAGTTCCTCATTGGGAGAGTAATTACATGTTTCTATATTCGAAATATTGTTATTAATTATATACAACGTAATAAATTTCTTGTGTCAAAAAATCAGACATTATAAATAACTATAAACATTTTACTAAATATTGCTTAAATCAGAAATACCCAATTAATTTTATTAATAGTTATATAAATAAAGCTATTCAAAATAGTTAGGATTAAAGTTTAGGATTGATAATAGCTTATTACTATAAACAAATATTTTGTTACAGTTATCTCCATAATCTAATATTTAGATTAGAAATTACTTACTTTTAATTTTATTCATATTTACTCTGGTGTTATTATAGTTATGCTATAATATGCAACTTTTATTAATTTTATTTCCATTCTTTTAATCTTTTGTTAAGTGCTACATTTCAGCCATTCTTTTGATTTAAATCTGCATTAGGGTATAGAATCTGGCAACAAATTAATGTTTCCACTCAGATTTAGCGCGGGCTTTGCATTTGTAAGTGCAATTTTTTAGGTAAGTTACCTCTATCTTGTAATGGATTTAGATATTTCTATCCATTATTTCCTACGGGTTTTTTGCTCAGTGTTATTTACAAAAGGGGAAAATTGGCTGGCCAAAAACATGTTCAACCCCACTTTTATATAAAATTATTTTTTATATAATAGCTGTCCTAAGTCAGTAATGTTCATAACACTGCAGCATCCATTTTTATATTTATTATCTCGATTACTCTTTTGTCCTTCATTTGTGATTTTCCTGCTGTCTATGTGTTTTGTCGAATTTGTTTTTGGGATGTTATCTCTTGTTAGTAGGGGTTGGCCTATATATATATATATATATATTTCTAATGGGCTGTGGATTGGTGTTTTACCATTGCAGACCCAGTAAATTCCCCGGAAGGTTGTATCTCTTTTTAGTGCAGCACCATATAGGCAGATACCAATCATGGCAGGTACTTTTGACGCCCAATTTCCTCCCTAGAGGGAGGCTCCTGAGATCTGACGATGCGAACCTTTACTAGGATTTAATTTTGCCGAAAGCACTCAAGCCAAACAGACGCTCTAGGGATCTTTTACATGTCATATAATCATACGACATGACCACTGTTGATTTTCTGCATCATGAAAATCCACTGACTTGGGCTGGGGTCGAACCCGCAACCTTAGGTGCAGAAGGCCAGCAACAAATCGACCATGCCACCCAGCCGGCTTAAGTAGAAATATTCAATACAGCATTTTACAGTAAAATTTTTTACCTAAATTGTTATAACTGCCAATCGCAATTTTTGTTGTTCAGAGTAATTTTTCAACCTGAAAATAATTATCTCATTTTAATCGATACAAAGAATATCAACAATATTTTTCTTTTAATAAAATTACAGAATATATATGTATATGTGTGTGATGAATCCCCAGCCCTTCAAGTGTCAGTTGGGGTAAACTTCCTACCAGGACAACTGAACCCACCTCCCGCATAATAACTTTGACTGCTACTTTCGCCGGACTTAAAAAAGACACGTGTACTAACGACTCACTCGCTGCTGATCAATGCTGAAAGAGGTCTGGTCTTGTCATAGCTTGGAGTACAGACTATTTTGCTGAACCTTGGAATAAAATATAATATGATAAACGGCTGTACGTTGCATTTCTCCTGTCAATCTTTTAGAATTACTCCAATACATGATATATATATATGTCAGGCCCCAGGCCTGCTGGTAAAATGAGGAGGGCATCATCTCTATAATAACGTCTTTATTTTAATTCAATCACATAAAATCCAACATGGCAGCCCTTTGGCGCTCAACCGAGTAAAACAATAGACAACAATTCGGCAAGGAGTCACCAGCTAACCCTTTTCGAGTATGCGTTCTCTTTCATCAGCTCTCGCTCCACCTTTAAATAGGCTTATTTACCCACAAATTCTTACGTGATGGTAAAGAGTTCGCTCTATTTTTATTTATTACTTACTTAATTTTGAAGCTAAACTTTTCAAACCCGACATATATATATATATATATATATTGGTATTTTTGAAATATGTCTAAAAATTTGAATTTTCCAAATAAAAAAAACATTTTAAAAAAAGCAGCATAATTAAAATAAGTATCTGAAACATAGGTTTCCAAATTGGTAATAATTCTTACCAACTCCTGGGGATCCTTGTGTATGCTGAGGGGGTCCATGGAAAATTAAAATTAATTTCGGTGTGCGTGGACAACATAGGGGGTCCACGAAAGGTTTATAATATGAAGCAAAATATTTATAACCCATTTCCATTATAATATGAAAGTTAAAATGTATTAATAATGATTTTTACGTGTTAAAGAATTTAGAGTAAAATATAAAATGTATTTAGAATAAAATTCTTTTAGTACATAAAGTACAAGTGTAATGACAAGATTTGCACAGTGAAACTTGTGTGAGCGGCAGTCTATGCGAGTGTAAATATGAACGAAATCTTCCCACTACTTTCAAAAACTTGAATAAAATATGGCAGTATAAAACAGCCGAGTACATCTAAACAAGGTTTAGAGTTTTGCTTTTTGCTTGGTCCGATATATAAAATGAATGCAATAAATTTTTCTTAGTTTTGAGCAGAAAGTAGTACTTTTCTTTGATTTGTACGAAGTTAACCTTCTCATTAAGAATATGATCTCGTTTCTTACCTTCTGGAAGAAGAATACCACCTTCGCCTTTGTTGAGGGATTTGTTTGAGGAGCCAATAGCATAACGGAGAATGTTAGGCGCCCGCGCCCCCTTGCCAAGTCATGTTTTATGCCTCAAGCTGGAGCTTACAAAGGGTACGGGGGTGTACATTACGCCACTGTGAGGAGCCGTCGGTGTTAGCAATTGCCAGGTTCTCTTGAGAAAGCTTTTCAATCAATTATAACATCCACAATCGGAAGACTAAGAACTCTCATCATAACTAGGGCATGAAAACCCATGCTGATGAAATAAGATCTTATATACTGTGTAAAAACTACCCAAAAATCCATCCTCTCACACCAAAACATATCTTCCGAGTGCCCAGCTTTCACCCCAAGAGCACTAAAGAGCTTGGTCTAACTCCACTTATGGACTCACAATAGGAGATTCTCTATAGCCAGAACGCTCCGGAATTGGCAGCCTTTGTTGTCCCCTTATGTGGAATCTGGTGTTCTTACACTATTTTTCTTTGCAAAATCCATGGACACTAGAAAACAGCAACCATCTCATTGGTTCATCCATCTCATTAAAAAAAATGTGTTTCTATATTTTAATACAAGATTTACAATGCGACTAATTACTTCTTCAGATATCACAATGTTTTACTTGTACTTTATTTTTACATCAATATTTACCATTCATCACTTGAAGTAAAATTTATAATCTTTCTACTATGCATTGAAATACAGTTATTTCACTTGGGCCAAGGCCCCTTGGGGCTTTATGGCCCAATTTTTAACATAAAAAAGGTGTCCATGGGCCTAGTATGTTTGGGAACCACTGATCTAAAATGTCTAAAACCCACAAATAATTTTAAAAAAAAATTTTTTTTACATAAAAAGTGACACTGCATTGATTTGGATATATTTTTTAATCGTAAAATTTCATCTTCAACAGAAATCATTAAATCAAGATAAGAAAATATGTAAATCTTAAGTTCTCCAACACAGATTCAACTCCTTTAAAAACATTGTAAATACCACCTACAAATTTACTTTTAAAAACATGTTAAATTTCTTTCTTTCGTATGAAAAAAGTTTCCAAATTCTGTACACATTTCACGAGCTCTTTCTATCCCTCTCTGTTCCATGTAAAAAATTAACAGATTTTAATATGATGTATAATTCCGTTTATATTTTTGAAATTCCTGTTTGGTTTAAAATATTATTAAAATAGATACAAGCACAATGTGATTATACACACGCATCGAATAAAATACATACAAATATCTACAATAATTTATTCCGTGCGTGAGATTGAGATATTTTCCAGCACTTCTCGAAAAAAGCAAATACTGCTGAAATGTTTCCTTTCATTATTTCAAAACGCATTTCCAAGGAAATGGGTAATTTTGTTACCTCTTAAAATAACACATTTTTGTTCAATGAATCCTCACTTTTGTTTGTCATCTCGTAGATTTTGAAATAATTTACTGAGATTACCTCTAACAATTCAACATTAAAGAAGGCACAGAGTGGAATAGTTCTTAGAAAGCTAAGAAAAATCACTGTGATTCAGGTCATAAATTGGTGTATTGTGTTCTTTTAAAAATGACGAACAACAGCAATCTCGAACGAAATGACTAGCGTTTCTGTAGAAATTGTTCAGATTGCATGTTTCACGATGAAAAACATTCTGAAGGTCATTGTTGTTTGATATTTTGTCAACATCGGATATTTTAAAGATCGTCAAAGCAAAACAGAGAACACTTTTGATTCTGTTTAATCAGCTTTAAGATCTAAAACGTCATTCCTTTTGTTGTTGTTCTTTTCTGATGTATATAGAGTTTCAGAACAAATCTATTTAATGAAGCCAACTAGCATGAAATAAGGTTTTTAACATACACAAAAACATATATAGTCATATTATTTAGTTCAATTACATTAATTTACAGCATCTTGTCTTGGTAATACTCTGATTTCACTGACTTCCAAAACTGTTAAAAATTATTCTACAGAAATCTGTCTTATAACATGTTTGGCATCCAGGCATTGCCGATTTAAACTAATTTCGGGTCCCGGGTGCAAAACATCTTCGAACCTTCTTGATACTGGAGGATCGAAATTTATAACCAGAAAATCTGTTTAAGTCCTCAAGCACCCAATGCATAAACCGACACTGATCCAAGGCAATGATATGTTACTTAATTTTGAATAGCATATACCGCGTAAAATTTGGTGTATAACACGCACTTATAACTAAAAAAATAAGGTCAAAATTTACGGGTGCGCGGTATACACCGGGTATAAAAATGAGAGCTTTAAATAATAAAGAAGATGAGAATAGAAAAAAATTAGACTTTTATATGTATCGAAATATAATTTTTTTTGAAAGAAATAACATTCCTTATATAAATTTAAAAGGTTGTATTTCTAGAAGGACATTTTTTACTAAAGCTTGGAATAATACTTCGAATAAATGACTTTAAAACAAATAAGAGCATTGCGCCCGTGCACATTTCAAGTTACTTCGTAAAAAAAGGGGGTGCGCGTTATACGGCGAATATACCTAAAGACTAAAAATTGCAGTTTGAAAGTATAGGTGCGTATAACGGCGGTGCACGTTATACGCCTGATTCCATAGATCCTTGGAAATCTGATTTACACACGATAAATTAAAAACTAAGGTATTTATTAAAATAGATTTGCACACAGTGTTTATAAAACTGTCTTAGATTAAGAAATGAAATTAAGAAAATGAACCGTACCGAAAGGTAAATAGAATAATTTAACTGCAGAACAGAAAAAGTTGTGCTCTTTCATACAATTCGAGCTTATGCCATCCCTATATAACAGAAGAAGCAGACAATCGGTAGCTAGTTTTGAATAAAAATCGCCTGGATCCCTCCATACGTAGTCAACTGCCATTCCATGCAGTGTCACTCCCCAAGCACCTCGTGGCTACGGTAGCTGAGTGGTATAGGTATCGGATCGTGGCTGGCTTTGTCACGAGTTCGATCCCAGTACCACTAAAACCCGCCGTGTAGGGCAGCGATGCACTCAAAATTTATAGAGAGCTGAAACGTCCTCCCGTTGGTGTGGTAGTTAGGAGAGGGGAGTGCCAGCTCAGGTGTCGTCCACGTCACTTGACCATGGTTCAAAATTACGTGGTCCGTCGCCAAACCCCTCGTGTAGTTGAACAGTGCGAAGTTAATATTCACTTACTCGCTCACTCACATCCCAAGCACCTCGAAAACCATGTTCTCCTCCCCACTAGTTAACTCAACTAAAAAGATATTGTGGAAGCTACTCTCTTCACACGCGGATATTTGTGTATCAAAAATGAAGAAAGCTTTTTATTGCTTCTTAATTGTACCGATAGAGGCTGGTATTCTTTTTTCAGATAACTTTGTGTCCACGTGTGAAAGGAATTCTTTCCATACTAGAGGAATGGTACTATAGAAAACGAGTTACTGGCACAAATTTGCCTCGTGGGAAACCAGTCTAAGGCGATTCACATTACTCCCTAAGTATTCGATGAAGCAAAAAAATGCTCGTACCCGCACCAGAGCATCACGTGGGGGTTCTCAACAGATCTCAAAACTCAGAGCTTCGGTCACAGATGACATGAATGCCACCTAATTTGTTATCTCATTCTCCTAACTTATACATCAGGTCATGACGAAATTTTTTAGGATTGAACTATTTAATTTGTAGTATAGCTCCCGTTATTCCAAAAGATGATCTTCCGTGAAATAGTAGGTGTCATCCTCGTCATTTGACCGGGATTCAAAATTATAAGGTTTATTGTCAACAGCCCCTGCTACGTTTAACGTGAAGCTAATAAACAAACAATTACTCGATGCTTGGTGTTATTGATGAAAATGCTGTAAACTGTGCATTATGTGTGTGCCACAGCATCACCTTTAATATTGAAGAAAAGATTAATACTATTTGATTTAGATATTCATAATTATATCTTAGCATACTCTAGTATATCCAGTGCCGATTTAAACTCATTTCGGCCCCTGGGAGCAGAAAATGTAGGTCCCCCTTCGCAATGGCGGATCGAAATTTATTACTAGAAAACTAGTTAAGTCCAGCTTATCTGGGCCCTTCTAGGCCTCGGGCGCCTGGGGGCCCGCCCCAAGCTCCCAATGGATAAAGTGGCACATTGAGTATATCCTGTAACATAAATATATCTTAACATATTCTAAATCATCTGCTATTTATGCAAACTTTAAGTCTGAAAGAAAGGAACAAAAAAGAAAAATTTAAGTGTTATTATTTTAAATAGTTTCTTACAGTAATAGAAAAAACATTACACATTTTTTTTAAAGAAGAAAAATTGAAGCGAGCAACGAAAAATAAAATAATTCGTTGTTAAACAGGCTATTGAAATGTTGTTGATGTTAAAAAGCAGTGAACGAAATTGCGATTTTTAAAATTGATTATGTTACAAAAGTATTAATGCACGTTTTTTTTTTTGTGAAAACAAATTGTTTTCTAAATTAGTTGACGCAAAGTTCCATAAAAGAAGTGTTGTTTAATTCTGTATTTTCTCCCCTTTTTTTCTCCTCCTATCGTATAGAAAGCGTTTAACCGTAATTTTAACCTTCATCAACAAATTGTTGTAAAAAATACTTTTTCAAGAAATGATGTGAAAAAACTTTCTAAATAATCTAAAATTTTAAATTATATATACATAAATAAGCGCGAACACACACACACATTTTTGTGCGCATAGAGAGAGATATTTTGTTCATTATATATGGGGACAGAGCCTACCAAAAACATTCACGACGTTACCCATGTAAAGGGAAGCACGATTCAAGAGAGCCATAAAGTCGAACTACGAGATGATAGTTGCGTTTATTATTTATAGTTTACCAGGGCCGGGGGCTATACCCTTTGTTTAATAGTAAAAATAAGTTGGATTGATTGGATCTGGGAAACTATTTACCGATTCACCTCTTAAATTTTCTCACGAGGGATTTTATTTAATTCATAATGGTCTTGAGCCCACCAAGACTTCGCGTGATAATTAATTTTTAGTTTACTCGCCTAACGGGTACTACACTGTTAACCGCAACTTTATCTCTTAATGCCTTATTACACGTTGCATATTTGAAGCGATTTTCTTTGAAAACAACCATTCTGAGCAATTTCTACCTTGCCATAGCAACGGCTCCAAGCAACTTTATCCCAGGGAGCTGAAAGAATTGCTTCAAATAAAATTTGCTTGAAATTCCAGGCAATGGGGTTCTTCGGCTCCCTACGTCGTAAGCAAGATAGTAGTAAACATGGCAGCCTCGACATCGTCAAATACATCAGAAATGGCATATAATATTTTAAATGGAATGGTGCTCCATTTCTGTTTACGACAGTCAATAAAAACGAGAGCGGAATAAAAGAAATAATGTTGAATGTTCATTTTCCGAAGAAGAAAAATCGGTGAGTAATTTTTCAATGTGAACATAGGGCGTGGCTGACATGAGAGCGTATCGTTTTGCTTACGGCCAACCCTTCATCCTCACAGCTCGAGAAATTTCCCGAAACGGTTGTTCCAAATATGCATGCGTGATAAGGCCTTTAAAAAACTGCGACGAGAGTGTTTTTTAAAACAAGAGAATGCAGTATTACGGCATTTGCGTATTCTAACCAATTACTGAAAGTTTTAACGGAAATCATATGATTCTTAAAGCTTCCAGTTGAGGAAACTATGTGTATAAGTCGAGATCTCCAGAACGAACAAGGAACGCTTTTGTCCCTTGCATTTGCTTACGCGTGTTTTGATGTTCATGTTGTCTATATTTGAGATCGTCAATAAAATGTATTTTTTAAAATACCAAGAAGTCTCGTCCTTTCATCGACTGCAATAAATTAATAGATTCTTCCAATAAAATGTTTTAAGTGAAAAAATCTTTATATATACACATATAAAAATTTATTTATTTAAAGAAAATGCTTACCCCACACGCCGTTGAAGAAAAAAAAACATCCTGTTGTAAAGTGCATGATAACAAATGAATCACAAAAATACTATACGTAATTAGAGAGGTATAAGCAATCGGCCAAAAAAAATAAATAATAATAAAGGAGTACATATGAAGAACTCAAAGACCATAAACATTTATTTTTAAATATATTAAAAGATCAAGCTCTTCAGAAAACTTGTTAAAAATTTTAGGAAACTTATGCAGTGAGAAATTATGTATACTATAATCAAATCTGGGGTAAAGTTATTCTCAAATAAGTAATTGTTTCTAAAACTTCTCACTTGGACAGAAGAAAGGAATACTGTTTAGTAAGTTAATTCAATCAACCATACTATCGAGATGACTTTACAAAAAAGAGAATACAAGGAAGATCTCGTGATTTCAAACTCGGAACATCAAAAACATGAAGTAGATAACATGTTAAATACTGCGAATAAAAACGATTTTTTCCCCTGTAAAACAAATAGCTCACACATAAACCCAATTTACAACTTCTCAAAAATTTCTATTTTGTTTTTATAATATGAATATCAAAAATGTGTTTTTTTAAAAAAAAAACATTTGTAATAATTAAAATTACTTATTTATTTACTTATTTTTGGCATAAACGTAGTTACTAGGTATTGCAATATCGGACCAAAAGTCCAATACCGGTATTCGGTATTTTTTAGATCTTAATACCGGGATACCGGTTTTAATACCGGTAGTAGAAATTTTAGAAAAAGAAAGAAAACACAGGTATTTCTTTGTTTCATTTGCCAGTTTTATTAGAGAGTGAAAATATCACAAAAATAATGTGTAACTTATAAATTATAACAGTATATAAAGCATCACGAAAAAGAAAAGGAACATATTATTTACACTGCGCCACCATATTCTTTTCATCATATAAATAATGAAACCAAACCGAAGTATTATCAACTAACTTTTATGTTGTTTAAAGTTATTCTTATTCATTATTATGGGTATATATATATATATAATGAATCTGCAAAATATTTTGAACCCTAAAGTATGTTATGCAAATACAATGTGAATAACAAACTCAACAATTTAAAAAATATCAAAACATTACACACTTTGTTCACAACCCTTGTTTTCCACAGATACGAATATCAGACTACGAATCCTGCACGCATGCAGTATCGTTCTGTGTTGTAATAGGATAGTTTTAGCCCACCTCCTTGGATGATTCACATATTTTATTACTTCTCTTGATTGTACATTGCAACTTTATATCCACAGTCTAATTAATTTTGCCTATTAGGGAGACACAAAAACAAAAACGTATACTATTTTGCTATGTTAGTGATTCCTGAACATATAATGGAAACAATTTTAAAAAAAATTTTTAGTAAATACCGAAGAACTGGTATCTAAACTTCTGAGAATACCTGTATCACAAAATTTTACAAATGTCTCAAAATACCGGTATTAGGTATCCCAGTATACCGGTTTTGTAATCCCTAGTAGTT
Organism: Trichonephila inaurata madagascariensis; assembly: GCA_019973955.1. Taxonomy (NCBI): domain Eukaryota; kingdom Metazoa; phylum Arthropoda; class Arachnida; order Araneae; family Nephilidae; genus Trichonephila; species Trichonephila inaurata. Next base: position 158,868 of record BMAV01021860.1, on the reverse strand, counting down.
ACAGGTATAGATATAATTCAAATATAGTTATTCTCTCTTTTTTTTCAAAATTCAAATGTCTTGTTTTCTAGACGACATAAAAAGGGAAAAACAGAGATTCTTTTTCTTTCTTATCCAACAAATGCAATCTTTCTTAAGAAATTTGATGGAAGCCAGGTATAAATCAAAAGCTTTAAAGTCGTTGACAGCAGTGAGTAAACACGATAACAAGTGCAGAATTTCTTAATAGGTATGATATAAATCAGGAATTTGTTTTGTAAACAAGGGGTAACTTATTCAAGGAAGTAAACAAAGTTTTGTCGTTCTTACATCTATTACGAAAGAAAATTTACTATGTCAAGTCACATACGAAATCAAGAAATACTCAATTATCATATTTTGATTCTATGGTTATATGAAAATTGTAGAAATTCTTAAATTTATGTGAACTAGGTTTATCTACACGCGCACACACAAAGTTAATTTATTTTATAATTTCGGAAGTAATTAATTAATAAAGAGATACATACATATATACTAGCTGGTATACCCGTTCTTCGCTCGGGGGAATTGAAAAATCAAACAATACAGATTGAAGGATGAAGAAGTTTTTTAAGTAATTTCAAATTAAACAAACAAAAAAGAAAGCTTTTTGCATATCTCAGCTGAACAAAAAATCATATTTGTTAAATTTTAAGTCTAAGAGCTGATAAAAAAGGTCTTTTTTTAATATTTATAACGCCCCCGTAACTCCTTTGTGGGTCGTTTTTGGAAACATCTTCCTAAGCTGATCTCTGCTCAGCAAAAGTAACATATTGGTACAAATCTTGAGTAATGAATAATGCTTAAAATAGAGTAAATAATTTATATATGGACGTGTCATACGTTAATATTACTTTCTGTTGCATTTATTTTATGTTAAAATTGCAATATTCACAAACAACGCCATTCCTTACATTACAATGGCGATTCAATGGAAACGCAGCGAAATGTTGACAATAGAGCCAAATTAGCATCATTTTTGGTGACCATGTTGGCAACTTGGCGATTGATTGAATGGGGCAGAAGTTGATGTGTTGTAGCGCCACCTGGTGGGGAGCTGCAACAAAGAGGATAGCACAAAAACCTTCTCCTAAGAAAAAGACATATACATGCCAATTTTCATAGTGATTGGTTGAACGGTACTGTGGAGTGAAGCGAGGCCATGTATACAAAACATACATTTTTATATATATATATATATATATATGCTAAAAACAAAATGAGTTAAGATATTAGTTAGATTTATTTCTATGTAGATACTGCAAATAGATGAATAATCACTTTTATGTTGTAAACAATTCATATTAAATGCTGCGAATTCTTCCCCTATATAAACTAAGTCATTGAAATAAATTATAAGGAGTTTTAATAGTTAATTGAAAACTTATTCTAAAAATCATTTTAAGATATGATTTAATTTTCAAAATTATTATCTCAAAATATGTTGGATTGGTTATGCATTGTAATAATTACTCTCATCAATAGATAAATCTTTCTTTCTGTAAGAATTTTCAGTGTACAAATTTAAAATTTTAAAAAAGTATTATTAAAAAAAACCACAATATAATAATTTTTTTAAAAAAAACTTTTCTTAATAAAAATCATTTTTATTAGGTAACAGAAAAAATTTAACTTAAAAATAAGCAAAAGAAGTATTTATCAAAGCTGTTAGAAATATCTATAAAAATTATATTTAAAAAAAAATATATTCCACGAAGGGAGAAAACTGATGGAAATATAGATAAACGTTTTTGTTTTCTCTTCTTATTCAGCAGGATTTATTAAAAATTATCTCTGCGAAAATTTCGTTCCAATTTTCCTACTGCTACAAAAATATTAACATTTTCGTAGCTTTGTAAAACAGTTTCTCAGACAATGTGAATTTTTTTTTTTAATTTGACAAATAATGGAACAGATATAATCCTACCAAAAAGTAAATTACAGAATTCATCAAAAAATGTCTTGAAATATACACTTCACTAAATATTTTATTTTATTAAAAAAAAGAAAAAAATAGCCTTTTTATCAAAAGTCACAAAGGTTTTCAATATAATGCATCAGGATTACACATAAAGAGTATTTTTCAGCTATAAACTTGTCATCACTTTGATAAGTGTGCAATTGGATTCACCTAAGGAAAATAGACTCTGGAATATTTCCATTAAAAAAAAAATACATGTCTAAATATGCCACTGCACGTAAGAAAAAAAAAATTAAATTATTGAAATGTGAAACATGAATTTTTAAGACTGAGAAATATTTGCTTTTGAAAGAAAAGTTCATGAAGGTGATAAAGCTCAGAAATACGAAAATTATACTGTGAACTGAAAAATTATTTTGAAATTCGAATGTACGAGATAAGAAGCATTTGTTGTTTAATTCTAAAAATTCATTCTTCTATCAGAGAAAAGTAAGATAATACATTTCAGGAAAATCAGGTGGATTTACAGATGGTGTGAAAAAAAATAAAAAACCCAAAAAAAAAATAACAATAAAACAAACTGACAAAAATTCGAAACAAAAAATATTATGGTTAACGTTATTGAACATTTACTTGAATAAAAACCAAACAAATTTTTTATGGACACTTGTTAAAAATTACATTTCGTTTTTCGCTTAAAAAATTTACTTTAACGTGAAGCATGTTTATTGTGCATTTTTTTAAATTTAAAATTCATTGTTCATTACTTATTAACCTCAGGGAACATTCAATCCCCAGCAAGGCCTTCTTTCCCTTAGACATTAAAAAAATGTAATTGGAAAAGTTGTCTTTAAAAATTAAACAAAATCCTCTTGGACTCAAGTTATCGTCTTAACCAATGAAAAATTCTCTGTGCAATTTTTTTTATCGATTATGTAAAAAGTTATGAACACAGAGTTCACACTGCTTATTTCATTTTTTATTTAGTGTTCCTCATTGTTTATGCTAGGATTTGTATGGCGAAAATCCATGATATAAAAAGAATCAAATAGTAGTATTTTGAATAGTTATCACCACAAAGATAGTAGTGAATGTTTTTAATTTTAAACTGATTTAACAATGATGAGAATATCCATGGTTGGTTGAGAAATAAGCTAGATATTTGCTAGCGACCTGCAATCCAATGTCAACTGTAGTAGAAACCAGTACTATGATTTTCAGCGCCGGTATTATTCCACCATATATTCCAGTCAACTGTTACTTACACCAAAACACTAATATTTAATGTTTAGGAGAATTATGACACATACTCGAATTCAGTAGCGCACACAGATCTTTTCCAAGGAGGGGGGTCCAGGGTCGAAAGTCCACCATTCTTGTACCATGCTCCTTTTGATTTTGTCGATTTGGGGGAACAAAAACAGTAAAAAACGAATTATTGAATAAATAATTAGTATTAATTAATAAAATTAATCATTAAAACAAATATTTAATTAAATTTTACGTATCATATACTTAAAATTATAGAATCAATCTGGAAAAAAATCAAGGGTTTTTTTTGGGGGGATCCGGACCTCTTGGACACCCCCTTGTGTGCACCACTGCTCGAATTTTCTTTTACATTTCAAGCCAAATGATTGTAGTAGCTCTATCCAAAAGATTTTTACTAGCTCATATCGTGTTTAAATTTTTTTTAAAGTTATTTTAAAATGTTTTTCAACTAACAAAAGTAACTTTAAGAAAATTTGCGAATTAAAAAAGATTTTTTTTTTTTCACTTTAAATTTAATCAAGCTTGTATTTAGAATTTTAAGTCGAAGAGATATAACAAGCACAATTTTAAATAAAATCACTTTCTGATTTTTAATTAGATGGCAGAAACGTAACGAAATAGATAATGGTTATTCGCGATTATGTTAATGTCGTTGTGAAAACTTCCCTGCATCAAAAATTGCCGATACTGAAATCACTCCCCACAGGAAAGACCAGAGGATATGCCATCCCTTTTTAGATAAGAATACCTACCGTAAAGATAAGAGTGCGGGCTCCCTCTCCCCTTACAAATTTTTATTCCACGGATATCATACATGTGATATTTGAGAACTGCATATTTTCAAATTTATCGTTTTTTCTCTTTACGATATTGGAACGAAAAATTTTTTTCTCGGTGGAATGATAACAAAAAAATGTGCTCCATCCATACCTATTTAGTCATTCCCTATTTGATGATTCTGTAAATCTTTACCGTGCAGGGTTGGGCAGCTGTTTTGGCTCGAGAGTTACTCTGTGGAAGAAAAATACCGATGGGCCATTTTTTTAAAAAAAATGACTATTTATAATAGTTAACTTTACATCTTAGAAAAGGTATATAAATTGTACCACATAAATCAATATATATGTCGCGGAAAATGATGAAATTAGGACTTTCATCAAATCTCTAAGGGAGATGATCAATTCACGCAAGATTTTAAAATAACGTCTCTTGGAGGTCATTTCCCTTATGTACCGTTTTAGTGAAATGAACAAGTCAGCCATTTTTTTAAAAATACGGGGTTGATATTTAGGAGATCGATAGTACTACCTGTATGGTTAGGAAGTACAAGGACTCGACCCCCAGGTGTCTCCCCCGGACAGCATTTTGCCAATGCAAATCCCGACTAGTTCATTTCATCATTTCACTGAAACAGTTCAGGGTTTGATAAAATCACTTACTTTCATCAGGAAATGACCTTGAAGAGACGTTATTTTAACATCTTGCGTGAATTGATCCTATCCCTTAGAGATTTCATGAAATTCCTAATTTCGTCATTTTCCTGCGACATATATAAGCTAAATAAAATAGTGGCACTTACTTCTACACAATGTATTTTATTGTGCTAATTTCATATCTTTTATTGTTGCAAGCACATTTAATCTTAGAATGTTTAATGAGAAAATGAACCCTATCACACTTTTCTACAATTTTTTAAAGGAGGAGTGAGATTGCTTGTTAAAATTCTCATCACAGTCTGCAAATTATTGCTAACTAACGCATCTATATTTAATCTTGTTGATCTTCACGCAAGAAAAACTTTGCTAGAAAATATATGCGAACCCAAATGTAGAGAACATTTTCTCTTGTAACGTCATGAGTAGTTAGCAAACAAGAAAATTTGTCACAGCCTCATTTTAAAATTAAAGCAGTATTTATTTGCTTCTTAGGCTACTAAAAAGTCCAATAAATATGCCAAGCCGGGAGGACAGTCTATTTCACGGGAGTTCAATCCTTTTTCCGAAAGGCACCCCGCTATTCCTTTCTTTCTTTTTAGGCTCTCTCTCCAAAGTTTTTCTCCATCCAGGGCTCCATCTCTCCTCAAAATCAACTCCTTTTAAACACCAGGGGCCGGTCCACAACACGCCCCTAGTCTTTCTCATTGGCAGGCCAAAAAAAAGGTCTGCCTTCGTCCCAGGGCCACATTCGTCTCCTACTTGTGCGGCAAACACAAACACATTCCTGGTCTGTCTGGAAACTAAGGGCGCCATAATTCTCATCTAACTTCTGAACACCCTTATTCATCACACCACCTGGGTTTTATAATCCCATTCTCTCGGCACCGGCCGAGGCGACAGGATTCTTTCATACAGGCTTCGCCTATATGTCAACCTATTGTCACCGGCTCTCTTTGGATATTGTAACTTCCAGACTCGATGTCGGCGTTTGTCCGAGGTCAGACAATAAACAATGAACCCCCATGCTCTTGTCACCTAACGTCTGTTTGGAGCCATAAAACTTCGCATGAATAGAAGGTGAGGTTCACCCCAATCGAAGACGTCACACTCTATACCTGGTTCTCTGACTATCTTGGCCTAAAAAATCACTGTGGGTCGCTATTTGCCAGCCCCTGGTTTGGTGCAAACTTCAAGAATTACTTTTCTTCCATGTAATAACCTTGTCAACGAATAATTTTAATGATGAATGCCCGAATATTATAGCGTTTGTAACAACATGAATAATCTTTACAATAGTTTTCGCGGAGAAATGATAAGAGCAATAACTATTTTCCAATAACATTCATAGAATAGCAATACAGTATTCCACAAGTAACTTGATTATGAATTCATTTCTTTTAATTTTCCTCCCTGAAAAATGTTTATTGCAACATGCCTATTACGAGTATATTTATTTGTCATTCATTCACACCTTTAAAACCATAAAAATTTAAGATTATATCTCACTTACTGAAGAATATTTTAGCGTGAAAATGTTTTTTCATTTTTTCTGCTCTCATATCCTCTTTTTGTACTCTTAACGCAGTCGCAAAAGCATTGAGATCAAGCCCCTGTCTCTTTGGGAGTAACTTAAGTGGAAAATAATAAACCTGTGTATGAAATGAATACCATCTTAAAAAATAAAACAAAATAAAAGACCATCTAAAACGCCATACTTAAAAATCTCTTAACAGACACGTCATATCAATAACATCTCAAGCAAACGATTCACCCTCAAAATGATAATTAGTAGATGCGGGGCTGTTAAACGTGTCCGTCATCTTCAATCATGTCGACTCGGTCGTAAAAACACATTTTGGCCCGGCCCACAAAAAGGGCAGAAATGAGCTGGGGGGAAAGAACTAGGCTATAATCCTCTCCCTTTTCCCCTTCTCACATCTACAAACAGGAACTGCGGGTTAGGGGATCGAAAACAGATGGGTACGGTCTTTCTGTGAAGGGGGAGAAAGGAAGCCACCGATAAAGGAGGATTACAGCAAGGGGGGGATGGACCTGGGCCTTTCGAATAATAGGGGGATAAAAGTTGGCCAAATGGCAGCCAGAAATGTTTTTCCACTTCAATCGTTAACAGGATTATCGCCGAATCGGTAGGGTGAGATTTTTTTCTTTGATTGTCAGGTTTGGAGGGAGGGTCACAGGGTTCGGTGTAAATCGGACGATTTGTCTGGGAGATTAATCATGTTTTTAGTTACAGATGTCTGCGGGTAGGCGGGGTACTAAAACGAATCCTATTGAAGTGAGAGCTAGTAGGCTGAAAGAAGAAACCTAAGCTTATTCGAAAACATTCCAAGCATGAATGTCTTATTAAAAGTCTTTCAATTAGGTTTTTCATTTGTTAAATTTGGCTGAAAGAAACCAGTGAAGTTTTTATCTTTATGTCTTTTCAATTGTATCGATGAAAGTAACGAAGCAGAAACTTAAATACTTTTTATAAACATAACTTTCTATTAACACTTACCACTTGACTAATTTTTGAATAAGAAAGCGGGAAACCAAGCACAGTGTGTCCTCTGTAAAGATTATCATAATTAACTATATCTCTAAAAAAAAATCTAATTGTATGTAACTTAAAAGTCGTCTGCCTAGATTCAAGCTAATGGCTAGTGGATCGAGAATGTTGAGGAAATCTTTTTGGATATCGTATTACATCATTTAGCTGAACATCAACATACAGAAATAAAAGTATAAGAAAAGATTTGTCAAATGTGCAAAAAAGTAAGAGAAACAAAAATTACCAAACGTTGACGAAATTTTAAGATTTATGTTTATTAGATATCTAATCTGTAAGGGTTAGATTTCGTTTAATAACATAGATTTCTCACAGATTGCAATTTTCGCTGTTCACACGATAATTTCACATAAGGTGAATTTTTTCAAACATTAATATGTTAATGTGCTTCGCTTTCGATAAAGTTAAGTATTATATGTTCTAAGCGTTAAATTTATCATTTTATGAAGGGAAGACCTTAGAGTTTGAACCTTAACAGATGCGAAACAGTGACAACAGTAATATATTATGCTTACCAAAGTTGCCAAGACGTATACAGTATGCCTTGGTTATAAGATACATATTATAATACTCTTAAATATATAATGATCATATGTATTTAAGAGTATTTTACAAACATTCCAATATTAATCATTGTTATAAACACTACCTGTGTAAAAATATCTTACTATTATTGTGGTGTACACAGACCTGTTTTACGGGGAAAGCCGCATTCTAAAAACCACAAGACCAGAGGTTCTCAAACTTTTTTGTCTCATAGACCCCTTGCCATGGTTTTTCGGTTTGGGGTAGACCCCAGCTTACCTAATATTGAATTTTTTGTAAATTGACCAATTTAAATGTCTTTTTGACAACTGGTATAGATGTACTTACTTTAAACGATTTAAATTTCTAGCTGAAGTGAGGTATGGTGTTTAAAACTTAAGAAAAACATGTTAATTAATAAATAAAATAAACGAGCAACAAACGAATGTTTTTAAAGGGATGAATAAATCTGGTGCTTCAATAACAATTTTTCAACATTTGGAATCAATCGTGTCAATTTAACCCTAAATCTCCTCGGTTAATAGTGTCCAGACCTTACTTTTCCCCTTTCTGTTTTTTTTATTTAGAGATTGGAAGCCACGCTGAAACTAGTTCTAACTAGGAAATTAATTAAAATTTTTCTCATGATATTCCGTAATTCGCAATAAGTGACAGTTATGTCTTTTTAAAACCAAAATTGCGGACATGGTCCTCGTTTTAATAAAATTTATGCTGTTACCTTGTAACTACAAATTAACCTTATTAAAATTAGTAAATAAATTGATAAAATCTGGTTTCCACTTGACTAAATTTTCTTTTAAAATTAAAATCATGATTTGGTTTAATTAGAGCCACCATCATAGACCCCCTTTTTACACCTTATGGACCCCAAATTATTTTTTCGCTAACGTGGACCCCTTGTAGGTTGTCATAGACCCCTGGGGCCTATATAGACCACTTAGGGAATCACTGACGCAGACGAAAGCTCCAAGGGGAAATCTCTACAGTAAAAATTAAAAATTTGTTAGTCTGTTGGGGTGTTATGAGCAAACGCCATCTAGTGATTCCCAAAGTGGTCTACATCGACCTGCAAGGGGTCCATGTCAGCAAAAAAATTATTTGGGGGGTCTATGATAGTAGCACTTCTTGAACTAGATCGTGACTTTAGTTTTAAAAAAAAATTTAATCGACCAAACCAAAAAAAAAAAAAAAAACCAAATCGAAACCAAATTGAAAACTAAATTTTACCTATTTAATAAATTTATTTACTAAATTTAATGAGGTTAATTTGAGCTTACAGGAGACAAGGAAATTAAAACAAGAACTATTTCAGCGTTTTTTTCCATAATTAAGCTAAAGAAGTATAATACTGGAGGTTCCAGATTTTCCCAATTTGTCAAGATGTTTTAACGTACATTCCACATTTAAATGCCTTTTGTATTCAGATTTTGAAACTAGGTTTGAGAATGCTTTGACTATGGTAATACCACAGTAGGCAATGAATTCATAGGGTCACATTGAAAAAAAAAAATGTCACATTACAATAGGAACTGATCGGAATAAGCACTAAAGAAAATCTTACAGTAAAGTTTAGAAACTGATGTCACAGCAATTTTTTGGCTTGAAAAAGACAAGCCTGTTATTTGTCCGACTTATGGAATATCATGAGAAAGTTTTTAATTGCTTTTCCTAGTGAGAAGGAGTTTCAAAGCGGTTTCCAATCACCCAAAATAAATAAAGAAAGAAAAGAAAAGAAACTGGACATTATACTAACGGTGGAAAAATTAAGGGTAAACCTGACAAGATTGATACGAAATATTGAAAATTTGTTATTGTATCATCAGATTCATCCCTACTATTAAAATCATTTGTTTGTTAGTTATTTTTATACAACGGTTATTTTATGTATTAATTAACTTTTAATTTAATTAACATGTGCTTTAAGTTTTAAACACTGTAAGCTGTCAAAAAGACATTTATGTTGATAAATTTGCAAAAATTCAGTATTAATTAAGCAGGGGTCTATCGCAAACCGAAAAACATGGCAAGGGGTCTATGAGACAAAAAAGTTTGGGAGCCTATGGTCTAATCAGTCGCGAGAGGCTCATTTTGTTCATTGAAATATGTACTTCCATTGAGTGGTCCATCCGCATAGGTGCCGTAAATGAGACGGAAATCCAAAATAAAGCTACATTTCAAGAGACTTTGTGATTGTGTGTGCGTGATGAATAAAATTCAGCTATCGATACAATGGGAGTAAAAATGGGAGGGGGGGGGGCAGGGACGTCTTAAGACTTCTTGAGGCCCTGGGCCCCTACACAAAAGTAAGCCCTGGGCCCTTACACAAATGTAGTCCCCACCAGTGGCGTAACGGAGAGTGTTAGGCCCCCTGCAAAGTAAGGTTTTGAACCCCAAGGTGGATCTTACAAAGGATTCCAAAACCATAACATAACATAGGCTTTGGGCGCCTATCGTCCTACCCTCCCCCACGATGGGGGGAGGGTTTCGGGGTGTACGTTACACCATTGGGCCCCACCCGTGACCTTTAAAAGTCATAGGATAAGTTGTGAAATACTCGTACAAACAATAATACGAAACAAAAAAATGTGCTTGATTTACAATCGCATAAATCGGCAAGACCGACTGGTGCCTTTTAACTGAATCAGTAATGATGGTATGCGGTGGTAGGCCTAGGCGACTTAGACGACGGTCATCATGTAGCCAGTTCGCATATCCTCCGAAATTCCTAGATTTTTGGAGAATACAACTGGAGCCTAACATTTGACCGTAGAAATTATTCGAATCATAATCTTGTTAAGGCTGAATCGAGAACGAGACGAGGCCTCCATTGTGACAGAGGCCCTGAGCCCGGCCCAGTTAGCCCATGCCTTAAGACATCCCTGGAGAAGGGGTGAACTCCAAACTCCTTTGTGTGTAAGCCTCTGTACAATCATTTCATGTAGAATTGAAAAATCTTTTAACTCCTTAAACCAAGATCAATGGAGCATAAATACACTTCCGACAGCTTTATTAGACTGATTAATTTCTATTGCTTAGATCCTATACCAAACATATCTGTTTGGATTCAGGGATGCAATTAACTTACCGGAAAACAAAAATTGTTCTACTAAGAAGAAACCGAGCCATTCAAGGCTTTATTACTCTAAATAATTTAGCAAATATCCTTCGAATGAATTTCTTTCAAGATTTCAATCTATCGCGATATCTAAATAACCATAGACGTGAGATGTCATCTTCTTTGTTGGCGGCTAATGAGAAGGCGGAAGGAAGTTTAAATGATCTGGAACGGAAGGGCTGACGTAGAATCAAGGATTATTCGATTGTTTTTACGGTTCAGAACTCAACTTTTGCGATACATCGGTAATTTTAATAAGCAATCATTATACCAAAGCTTGCACTGTCGTAAAAAAAACAGAAACAATCCAATGATCTTCAGACTTACGATGAAAAGCAATTTATCAGTACAATAACTAAATTTCTCAATAATTTGTTCAATTGTAATGAAATACATGCTGTAATGTAAAAAGTCATTGATATCCTTTTGAAATCTTAGTGTGATTTTATGAAAAGTGATGAAGTACGAAAAAGGTTGCAGACAATGATTACGTTTCACGTTGTCTTTTGTGTGGCAAGATATTAATGGGGTAAATTAAACTGTAATTTTTGAAAAAACTCTTGTACGTAATTTTAATATTAAAATAATTTTGTCGTATCAGAATATTTGAAGAGTCTTCAGAGAGAAAGCCCCTCTCCTTTTTCTTTTTTTGACAATTATTATTGGATCAAATAACCACGTCATATTTTGTGTGTATTTTTCTCATACTTTAACTGAATAAAATATTTGTTCCATCACTACCGTAAGAAAAAAAAATTGAGAGAAGTTATTTACAAGCACAAATGATCCATCTTTGGGCTAATATAATTTATTAACTGTACACAAGTACTTTTACAAGTACTAGCTTCTAAGCAATATACAGTTTCTGCGTTTGGTGCACGCCAGATTTCATGCAGTCTACTGACTCGCTCACCTGCAGCTTCCGTTTTCCGCCAGAGAGAAACCATGCAAGTATTCTGTTTGGTGGCGCCACCTAGCAGTTGTAACAAGAACAAGTGCTAAAATTACCGTTGATTACAGCCTGTTATATCATCAAAACCATTTTATCGTAGCTTTGCATAGTAATCCATTGAATACGGTTTCGTTTCTAATTCGAGCCCGTTATATATCACACATTGAAATAAACGAACATTGAATTGATCAGTTGATTTAATTTTTAATTAAGGTAAGAAATCTTTATTGATTCATAATTTACTACTTAACTTTATTTAAAAAAATGTAAAGTTTAACCTTTTAATGCCTTAAGATAATAGCCTTAGAATATAAAATTTCAACTTAATTTAGAACTTGTAGCGTATCAGATGCTTTGAACCACCTTCAAGTATTTAATGATATTAGGAAATTTTGAAATGTCCAAAGAGAAAGAGAGAGAGAAAAAAAAGATTAAAAAGTGTAAGTTCGTATCTGTGGGGAAAAAATACTGTCTGTCGCGTCTTATCTATTGTGTTCATAAATCGAAATCGTTTTAGTAAAGATAACAGGGAATTGTTTACCTAACAAAATCAATATTTGGTCATCTAATTTGAGGGCTTTTTTTTTATCATACCTTATCTAGTCAGTCACCACTTGTGTGACACTGTTGTTTTTAACACTTGCTTTAAAGAAGGGGAAAAAAACTTTTAGAGCGCATTATCATTCGTAAAGATAAAACCTTAGTTACATAATGGGAAAAAAGTTAGGTCTGTAATACTTCTTTGAATTTTTTTCGCATGAGCATGCATTGAAGATGTAGTGAAAAAATTCTTTATGTAATAGAGTGAAAATTCCTTATTTATAATAATAAATCAGAATAATATAATAATAATAATCATTTAGAGTAATAAAAGTATTTTTAGAATATTAAAATCTACGTATATTTAAAAATTTAATTTCTGTTTTATAAGTTAATCGTCCTCGATTTTTAATTTAAACTTTAGATTTGTATCTTCTATTAATATATTATTGCAAAACTCTTTCTTTCCTTTAGAGTTTTTAATAGTTCTTCAGTACTAGTGACTGAAATGGCGTAACGGAGAATATTAGAGCCCCCTGCTAAGTCAGGTTTTGGGCCCCAAGTCCAAATACGTACTTAGTGTCAGTCAGGCTTTGAGACTCCTAGAATCCCTGCCCCTCCTCGCAAAGCGAGGGTTGTGGGGATGTATGTTACGCCACTGAGTGACTGTCTTCACTTAATATTAGACACTGGACTCGAGTTTGGAATATTTTTAAATAGTAAAATATGTCCTATAATATTTTAATATAAGTTCGTTCAGTAACAATATGTGAACTGCTGCTTATAATTTCCCCCTAGAAGATTCCAAAAATTATTACAGACTATAAAGATTCGTTTTTATATACAAATACATCAACAATAATTGTTTTGAAATTTTTTTTTCAACTGGTGGAACTTAGTTGGATATTGTAATAAAATCAGTATATAAAACTATGCATCATAGATGTAATTATTGTCTTTAATATTCTCGAGAGTTTTATAACTATCTATTGTTTTTAAACTCACTCATTCTGCTAAAATATTATTCCTTGTTTCATCATTTCATTCTAATTGCATGTATCAACAATTCAATAAACAGGTCAAGTAAATTCTTCTTTCTCGAAAATCATTGCTCACCGTAACTGAATGGGATTATTTCTGAGAAAGAACTGCCCTACTGATTTTAAAATACTCATTAGAATAAAAATAAAACGAATCAACTTAGTTCCAAATATAAACAAAGCAAGCTGTTTAAAAAATTTATTTGTAAAATTTTATTCTACAATTAAAAAAGTTTCTGATGATTATTTTGAAAGGTATTAAGAACTTTTACTTGTTAAAATATCATATCATCTATTCTGCATTGCTTTTAATTTTTGTTTCGCTGAAAAGGTTTACACTTTTGTTGTACGAAATGTAAATGTAACGGGGGCGTAGTTACCAATAGGCTAGGCCAGGGATTGCAAACCAGTGGCACGCGACACAATGTTTTGGGAACACGAGTGATCAAAATGGCATGCATTTTATTTCAAAATAACAAAGTTCTCTATGAAATATTATGTACAAACGCGAGTGATCGATCACGAGGAGCACACTCGTTCGTTATTGTCTTGCCTTAGTGACATCTTGGACTACAGTTACTTATGATGCAAAATTTGTCTATGCATAGCATAGTCAACTTCGTCGACCCACAACTGTATTTTAAACTTCATTTGTGTTATATTTACAATTTTTAACTCTTATTCAACATCGCTAGTTCAGAACCAAAAGTGCAAGATAGTAAGTGTAACAGAGAATTTCAAACTTGATGAATCCAGAAATATGGCATTATTAGAACAGGTGACAAACCGATGCGTTTTTTATGTTCTGGAACAGTGGTAAGTAGAAATTGTCTGTAAAACAGCATTCTGAAACAAATGACAAATCCTCTTGTCTAAAAAGTGACCCACTGCAAAAATAATTAGTAATTGCTTAGAAACCATTTGGCAGATGACTCCGATTCGGCATGCATTCTACTAAAAGTAACACATCTTACAATCTTAATATAAGTTATTTATATCATCCACAACACAATCTACAGCAACAGAAGTCACGCTAATATTACTTTAATTTGAATTACACGTATAAATAAAACATTTTCAACTATACAGTACAAAAGGTATTTTTTCGTAGTAAATAAAAAGTTTTGAGTTGTTAGTATTTAGTTTTATTATTTTTCCAATAATCTCAAGTCACAATTATCGGATGGCACGTGTATACCTCGTCAAACATTTCTTAAGAAAAAATGACACGTTGATCCATAAAGGTTCGCCACCCCTGGGCTAGGCGGTGCAATGTACTGGGGCCTCAAGCTCAGGGGGCCCTCGGACCCTTTAAACCAATCAAGCCGAACTTCCGATAATTTCCCCCAAATTTAGGATATAAATGTAAAAGCTTGCAACATAACTGTAATCATGGCTATTCTGTTGAAAGTAATTTTGAACTTGTAGGGAATTCCTCTAAATTCTTTCCGTTTTTTTATTAGTATTGTGAGCATTACTTATTGAAAGTTTATATTATTTTCAATTTTTTCATTTTTCTGTAAACTATTACTTGAAAGTTCCATGAAAAAAATCTTACCATACTTATTAATACATCTTTAAAAACCTACACAGGAGGCAATTCTTTCCTAATTATATTCTGTTTTTAATAACAATATGATTTATAGTAAGCCAGTTTCTTGTGTTTCAATATTTCGCAATTTTCTCGTATTTGCAATAAACTGATGTAATTTGACCTCCCCCCTCTATTGCAGAGGTGTTTTTTTTTAAAAATAATTGCAATAATATTATATTATATTTTCTTGTTCATGCATATTTTTTGTATCATTGCCTGTCTATCTCGGTGGACCATTTTGTATCTCTAAGACCAGTAGCGCACACAAAAAATTTTCAAGGGGTGTGTCCAGGACCGAAAGTCCACCATTTTGGCATCATGCTCCATTACGCCACCCAGCATATTCTTTCGATTTTGTCGATTTTCAAGAACAAAAGCAATACAAAATTAATTATTGAATAAATAATTAGCATTAATTAATAAAATAAGTATTAATAACAAAAACATAATTAAATTTTACGTAATATATACATAGGATTATAACCAATAGAAAAAAAATCAAGGGCTATGGGAGGTGTCCGGACCCCTAGGACACCCCCTTGTGTGCGCCACTGTCTAAGACCTTTGGTGGGAGGGTTCGATTCTCCCAAATAAATAGCCTGGGATACCCAACGACGGTTCGTAGCATAGTATTACGTTTCTTCTTTCTTACGTTCTTCACATACGAAATGTATTGTATAAATTATAAAACTGAAATTGGGGGGGTGGGGAGAAACCCAGGGTTGCGTTTAAGCGCAAACAATGCAAAGAAAGAGAAAGTAGTAAGCAAAAATTGTAGCTTTGTATATTTAAAATATTTATATATTTATTTTACTTGATAAAAGACAAACCAAGATAGAGCCCTCTTTTTTTTAGCACCAGGGCCTTTGGATACCTAGCTACGCCACTGAAATGTAACTGGAGATTTAATTTCAAACTAATCAGAAGTATCATATTTTTTAAAGTATGATATCAAATGCATTTCACATTTATTTTTTAAAGAAATTGTAGATAAAAGAAGATAAAAGAAATAATTGTGTCAAACTCTTTCTGATAATGAGACATGTAGAAATTCCTGTGGATTCCTCTCTTTTAAAAAGCATACAAAAGAGATAATACTTAGGCTTTTTGTGGATTAAAATGGGTAAAGAAAGCAATCATGAAGATATCATACTCTTACAAATTGTTGAAGTTTTTATTTTTTTTCGTTTAAGTCACAGCGATATTAAACTGTCATATCCACAGCAGTAAAAACAAACAAAGGAATTATGTAAGGAATTGAATTACTTTTTTTTCTGCACGCAAAAATTCATAAGCAAAAAAAAAAAAAGGAGGAAAAAAAGTTTATCAATTATCCACACGAAAGCATAGCTGTGAAAAGAAGAAAAACAAACAAAAATCTTTTTTTTGTCCGAATTCAAATACAACATTGTATCAAACTTAGAATATTAAATAAGTAGAGAATAAAAAGAAATCCAATTGAAAAATACAAGTCTCTTTTAATAACAAGAGGAAAAAAGAAAATATTTGATTTATGCTTTAATTTGCGAAAAAGAAAAAAGAGCGAAGCAGAATTCGTCGGGAGTGATAAAACTTTTTGAAAAGAGGCGGACGAAATTAAATTATTCTTTCTAGTCGCTCCGAACCTTCCGTTGCTATGGTAACAAGTCATAAAATGCATCTTTCTACTGGGGAAAAGTAAAAAAAGTTTAGCTCTCTTCCCTCGATCAATTATTTTAAGATTTCTGTGAACGATATACAATTTTAATATTTTCCGCTCGCTCCGAGTTCCTTTTTTCCCGCTCAACCGTCATTTTTCGAACCGTCATTTCAAAAAATTTATCAGATTATTTGTTATTTTTCTTTTCAAAGCTGTAGTGATTAAAGACTAGCCAAAATGTAATTAACGAGCAGTCTATCTTGCGGAAGTCTTCCCAAATTAAAACATTTGGTTGGAAACAGCGATTTTTCAATTAAAAATTTTCAGAAATTTCTCCGGCTTCATTAAAATTGTTTGTGACTAAATATGAGATATATTTTTAATATTTTTGTGATCAAATTCGAAATCGTTAAGATTCGAATCATTTGTAAAAATGTTATACGTATTTTAAATGGTTTAAATAACTTAGTCTTTTGCTAATTAATGAATAACTCATCAAATAGTTTTGACTTTCTGCAGTTGGATGAAAATGTATTATAATTCACACACTTATCACTCAATAACTCAAATTTGTTTATCTTTATCGAACTTCGAAAAACGCAACATTTCCACCATAATATCAGAAATATCCTTTCATAAATATGTCTGGAACTTGCATTCTATTCTTACCTTATGATCTTACAATGCCATCTAGTGAGAAAAGTATTATTTATTTCGAATTAACTATGAAGAAAACTTCATCAATTAGTACATGTACCGCCATCTATGTAGGAAATGTGTACCAATATACTTTCGCATTCAAGTAAAAATTATTTTCCTTGATTATTGTTACTAGCAAAGTATTTTTCCTTTTCATATTTTTGTAGATATTTATTTAAATTCAAAAAAAGAGATTTTAGTAATCAACACATGGTTAAATTTTCCATGTGTAACTTTTCGAAAAGAACGATTTTAAATATTAATTATTGGATATAAATTATTATAACAAACAAATAGTTGTGTTCGAATCAGTTTCAACTAAAAATTTACTTATTTAATCTTTTTTTTCTTTCAAAGTACTCATGAAGTACCCCTTTCTTACTCTTATTGTAATAAAAAACAGGAACCAAATATAATTTTTTCCAAGATTTAATAATAAGTAATAATTATTGCAGAAGTTATAATTCTTCTTAACTATTAAAAAATACTTCGAATGAAAAGCTAGGATTTGAGTAACAATTAGTAAAAATAGATTGGAAAACATTGAAATGAAATTTTTCAAAAAATGATTGCTTAATTTTATTGTCTTCGATACTTGGCTAAGGAGTTTCAGGGATTCAAGTCTGTCAGTAACCCTCCCATAAGAAAATGTGTACGCCACTGCACTCCGGTGTTAAAAAAAAGCAGTGGCATAACGTACATCCCAAAAACCTCGCATTACTGGGGACATGATTCTTAACGGGCTCAACACCTGACTGACGCCAAGTACATAATGGTTTCGGTAAATCCTTGTATGATCCGACTTGAGGCCCAAAAACATAACTCTGTAGGGGCCCTAATATTCACTGGTGTTACGCCACTGGTTAAAAGCGTCATTTATTTGTAAATAATCCCTTTTTAACGTTTCTACATGTTGAACACATCTTTCGTATACAAACAAAAAATTTTATTTAATCTAAACTTAATAACAAATACGATACAATCTGAAGAGAATTCTAAAAATGCTTACATTCTTCAGATTTGAAAAGAAAGACTGAAGTAACTCTTTGCAATGGATTCTATTAAAATCAAATGACTAATAGAGATGTTCATATTTATATGTTTATGCAATCATTATCACTGGCGTACCTAATCCTGAGTGGGCCCCATCGTACCCCTTTTGAAGAGCTCTTTTTTGGTAAATAAATAAAAATTATTATACGATTGTAAGACTCGTTTGGAAGTTTCAAAATAAATATACATAAACACACATATTTAATATATTTATTACTGAAGAATCATTGTAGTTGTTTAATACGTACTTTTCTTGATTTCTTTCCGGTAAACGCATTTTTTATATAACATCCATAGAAGAGATTCGGTTTTTCCAAGTTCTATTTTACATACAGTATGGAAGTCTTGCCCTATGGAAATTCTAAGATATTTTAAATAAATTTAGCTTAGAAGAGAAGAATATCTTTCAGTTGTTGCACTGTGTGACCTGAAGGGTCAAAAATAGTAGTCAAAAATAACTGTTATAACATCTGGAAAACTGGAGGTGAGGCTATCCAGGCTTTTCTTATTTCTTATTTACTGAAAAACATGTGTAAATTTAAGATTCATGTGATAAATGTGTGCAATATTTACGGCTTTTTTGTTATACGGCTTAAAAAAAAGAGTAACGTAATTTCCTTTTTATTATAGAACTAGAATATTACTATGCGTGGTTTTACATGGTATTTCATGTAATTTAACAACCGCGTAAAAATACAATCGGAAGTGCCAGTATTATGAATGTACTATGTAATATAAGGAAATAATAAAAAAACATTTTTATACCATTGGCTAAACCCAAATGAGTCAGACTTGTTGATTGTAAGGAAAAAATTTGTTCAAGTTTTTTGGCAATTTCTTTTCGCAATCTTTTTTCTTTTCTTACTTTTGTGTTTAAAAGCACCACTGGGTGTGATAGCCTTTTTCGCACATATTTTCAACAGCGCCCAGAATCGCCTGAGAATTCAACGTAATCAAAAGGCATTTTGCAGACGTAATGAAACAAATTTAAAACCTCTATCGCGCGCGCGCGGAAGGCTCTTATATTATTATTTCTGTGAAAAGTATCGTATTTTGCTCAAAGAATTATGCACCGTAGGGTAGCTATTTTTCTCGGCAATTAACTAAAAATTGGGAGTGTAACGGCGGCGAACTTCGGTCACTTAAGGTTCTATTTTTCTAGAAGAGGAAACTGCTTTCAGAACGTTGCTGGTCATTGATGCAATATTCAGTCTTTTGGATGCTATTCAAATAAAAAGAACCAGAAATTGCTCTTCATTAGACTTCTCTCAACAAACTTCCGACTAAGGCCAAGCCTCGTGTGTGACTTCTACAATCAATCAATTAACAAAAGAAGGGATGTCGTCGCTAGGAGTAAATAACATTTCCAGTATCTTTTCCATTATAAATGCTGTTTGTATTTTACTCTCAAACGATCTTCTGACAAGCTACTTTGAATAGAAAATTTTTATTCTCCTTTCCCGGGTTTACACCACCCCTCATTATTTTGAGTAAAATGATACTTGCTTTTAAAGGTTCCTAATCGTGGGGAACAGAGATGTAGATTTCATGGAATAATTTTAATTGTTTGGAGCCAGTGATAGACAATTTTATGAACGTAAATGGCAGCTCTACTAATAAAGTTATTGATAACATTTTAGGATTACCTCACGCATTAGTCTTATTATTTAGGCTTACACACACGCACGTTAGGTTCTTATATAGCTTAGGGTAGCTACGCTTCTGACCGCTATAACTTCATTCTTTACTGATCAGAGAACATGTTGATACCGAAATGCTTTTCCGCTTAGGGAACGTTGGGCACCCGAGTAGGTATAAAAGATTGGGGCCCAAAAATTGAGGTAAGCGAAAAAAGAGAACAAAATTAAAATTATAGCGAACGTACCACCGCCTAGCGAATCGTGGAGGGAAGCATTTCGCCTTCAAGAGAGTAAAGGCTGAAATGAGATCCACTATCGAAAATGCTGCTGCTATGTACTCAAAATAATATTGAAATGAAAATTGATTACAATGATATATAGTGATTTTCCCGAAAAATCAATCGTTTTTCGAATAAAACCTTCATTGTTCGCTGGTATTGACAGTGACTCCAACAAGAATAAGGGATTGAAAAAAGTAAACATAGTAAAGCCGATAAGCAAGCGATGAAAAAAAGGTGAGAATTAACAAGTTGAAAAACAGTTCATTCATAATGTATACTGTAATTTGCAAACGATTTCATTGAATGTAGGAATAATACGAAAGGGCGGGTGGTCCGCGTTGCCGTATAGAAATGAACTAGAATAGCCAAACCATACCACCAGTGGCGCAATACAGGAATTTTTCGCTGAGGGGTCCTGGGTCGAAAGTTCACCTCATTCTTGTATCATGCTCCTTTGACTTGTCGTTTTCGGGAACAAAACACAGTAAAAAACTAATTATTGAACCAATAATTAGCATTAATTAGTAAAAATTAATCACTACACAGCTGTTTTAATTAAATTTTAGCGCTATAATTAGAATTAGAATCAATCGGAAAAAATCAAGGGCTTTTTTTGGGGGTTCGACCCCCAGGACTCTTCCCCTTGTGTGTGTCACTGCATACCAATTATTCGTTCCTTACCACTGTCTGTCCATAACACGGCGGGTCCATAAGTGGTGGATAATGAAAAAACGATCCAAAACAGTAAAACAAAGAATGGAAAAGAGTAAAAGAGTTAAGGGAGAATTCTCCCAAACAAAAAACAGGAAAAGTAAGAACTGAAGGAGAAAGAGGGTGCTCTGGAAATGGGGAGTAACAATTAAAGTGCCTAAGTAAGTGCCTGGAGTGCTTAAAACGCCTTGCGCCAACTCCTAATGGCAGAAATAACAATGTTTGAAAATGTAATAAAATTAAATGACTTAGCAAAGCATCTTATTCAAGAGATTATTCAAAGCGGTGGACGTAACTACAGCAGTATCAGCCATATCAACGATATGTGGTCCCCAAGCTACAGTATTCTCAAATGCATAAGCAAAAATGTAAAATGTTAGTACATAGCTCAAAAAGAATCCTCAAGAATTTGATACAGGGCCTACTCAAGGATTAACTACTCCAGACTAAATGCGAAGGAGTTCTGTATGTGTTCTACCTTAACTTTATTATTAAATTGTTCTCCTGTGAATTGTATTATAATCATTCTTCTTACGTACCGCCAACAGATTTCAAGTCTTGATAATCGTTGCCAATAAATAATTTGAAAGTTGGCACAATTGTTTTATACCGAGTATTACTGCGCTTAAATCAGCCACTTAAATATTAAAGATGATTAATTTCTATTTTAGAGTGTCTTGTTGCATTGATTTGTGCTAAATTTCGCGAATTTGTGTTTTTGCTCGTTATACATTATTCTACCATATCATCTATGCTTTTTAATTATCATTTACTTTTATTAAACGAGAGCAGTTTTTTTTAAATAAATACGTCAAGTATTCATAATATTAGGCATTAAATTAAATTCTATAAAAAATAATTTCTTAACAAGTTTAATTCCCTCCCTCCTTTTTGAATTTATGATGAAAAATTAAATTTGTGTCTTTGTATTACCTGTAAAAATAATGTAAATAATAGAATCTCATGATTTTACTACATTCTCCACTTTAAAAGTTCTGCATTGACTATTTTTCTTAATTTCTATTAGTTTTCAAATTCGCTATACAGATGGCCATGGTTATTGTGTGTTTCCCGTTAATACTTATTTTAACACGATAACCTACCCATGAAGCCCAGTGGCTGAGCGGTTAGTACATCGCGCTTCCACACCAAAGGTCCGAGGTTCAAACCCTGGGATAGGCAAGGTTGACTCGGCCTTTCATCTCTTCAGTGGGTCGATAAAAGATACCTTGGGATCTTAACACTGGGGATTTCGCGCCAGACTGAACGCGTGACCGGATGCATGTCATGCACCTCAAGGCCCAAGGTCACGTATACTGAGATGGGCGCAGTAGGCCTTGGTCCTCACGGGCTGTTGAGCCACTGAGTGTAAATATCCTAATAACATTTTTTAAATGTTTTTGAATTTACGTTTGCTCTTTTCAATTGTATTTTTTTCCCCCTACTATTTTCAATATTCAGTATTCGTTCAAAATGGTTAAATTTTTTAATGGCTTTTTTTATCCCCTTAAAAATTACGTGGTTCGTCGCCAAAAGCCCTCATGTAGATGAACAATGCGACGTTAATATTCACTCACCCCTTAACGGTTCAATTTTTTGCCCCAAATGTTCCCCAAAAAAGCCCATTTTTATTATATTTATAACTAACTATACGCATAGTACTTAACAGATGCGAAAACAAAAGAATTTTAATTTTCAATTTTAAAGTTTTCGCGTTATTTTTTTATTTTATAATTGTGGAACACACAAACCTAAATGTTTACTTTTTCACACAATTCCTACTATTAGTTCACATTCTCCCTATATATACTTATTTATATATCTTGTGTTCAAATTTTCAATCGTTAATAAAATACTTTTTATTTGACCACTCAGGTTCAAATACATTTTTTAAACTTGTAGTGGATGACACCTGATGTTTATATAGTTTTTTCAAATATTAGTTCATTAATTAAATTTTATTATTTAATTATAGCTTAGGAGATATATTTTAGTCGATATTATTCCTCTAGATGGCAGCACTATTGGATAAAACAGCTTTAGTTAAATTTGTGATTAAGATTTAACTTAGCCTGAATAAAATCATTTGCTAGTTAGCGTCGGCATTCCTTTTACTCTGGTTTTAAGATAAATTTTTGCCTATTATATTCATCTTTTATTAAAAAATGTAACTATAAATTTAATGTGATTAAAATTTTTTAATTTTAATTTAAAAAATGTTATGCCACTTAATATTGTGATTCTGTCAAATGTATACATATATTTTTATTAATTGTAATTATTTAAAAAATTTATTTAACTAAAATAAAACTTTTCTTTGTTGACCTGAGTAGGAATTGATTTAAATTTTTATTTTTATTTTATATATTACTTGTTATAAGCGCACTCTATATGCACTATGAAGAATGTTTCATATATCTTAAAAGAATTTCTATCATACTTACAAAAAATTTCGTGATCGTACTTCTTTTTCAAACGGTTGAGGATTTCGTGTGTGTGCATATACAGTCGGACCTCTATATAACGAAGTCACTAAATCCCTGAAAAAAGTTCGTTATATGAAAAATTCGTTATATAGTGGTTCATATTTCAATATACTTGTGACGGGCTCATCGCGATTTCTTCTAAAACTCCTCTTGGGTTTCTTTGGGGCCAGAATGGCAATTCTTTCCAACCAACTCGAGAAGTGAAACGTGAAATATTCAAATTAGGAATCTTATAAATAGTAGAAGTTTAGTGTACGCAGTGTCGCTATGGGAAGTGAACATACGAGGTCTATGTTTACAAGTGTCCAAGCTAAAGTAAGAGGAAATCCCGCATACAAGATTTAATTTATCCGTGACAGTGTGTTCAAGTTAAAGGTGGATACCATTCCACAGGATTCAGTTTAAAACCATTCAGTTAGGATTCAAGCGAATTGCTGCTTACTCAAGTTAGAGCGGTAAGACCATTTAATTAAACTACTAGGAACTGTGTATTTATTGAGATTAGGATTAGTCGGTAAAGTTAGACATAGTGGTCAGTTACGCGATTATTTGGTAATACGTATTGTGTGTCTCCTCACCCCAGATTCACTTGGTTTGAATATTAAATATATCATTGTATATTGTTTAAGTTAAGATCTTAATAAAGAGATATTAAGATTATGGCAACGTCTGGTTCTTCATTCACTCCCACATCTCTAGGTCGCGAGGATAATGTAGAAGTAGGGCAACCCCACGGGCACTTGCCTTACATACTTTATAAACCGCATAAAACACATTTTAAATTCATAAGCTCTAAGTATTAAAAAAAGTAATTATTCACGTCTTTTTTTTTAATTAGTATATGTTTATTTTATACATCTTACCCATCAAAAAAAAGAAAGAAAGAAAGAAAAACTGCAAGAAAAATAAAAAAAAAGAATGTCGAAGAATACACAGTATTTTAAATACTAAGAAAATAATTTTATATTAAAATAAACGAATTTTAAAGACATTTTCTGATTTGAAACAAACAAGTAATATTAAACATACATTATTTTATAACTAGAACATGGGGACACGGGACAACTCTACTGAGGGTGAAAGGGAATATCGAAGATGTTTCTAGTGAACTGGAAAAGGGGGGATTAAAGGTTGCACTTGGATGAAACGTTCAGAACTCTATTGCTGTCAGGGAGCTAGGATCTAATAAAACCAGTTCAAGATTTATGACCACCATCAAATGTATTAAAGAGAGAATAATTTAAAATGTTCAGAAATATTTTAAAAATAGGAAGAAAAAAATTGAATCACAAAAGAAAAAGTTCGCTATATAGAAAATGCACTTCGCTAGAGAGAGGTTATTTTACGAAGAAAATTGTGAAATGTTCAAGGTTGCAGGAAAAAGTTCTCTATATAGAAAAATTCGCAATATAGAGGTTCGTTATAGAGGTTCGACTGTATATATGCACACACAATTTGAAGCATGGTGTAATGCTAAGTTTTACATTGCAATGGGACAGAGATAATATTGGCTTTTTTGGATTATCTTCCCATTTTCATTTCTTTTCGAGCAACAAATTGCGCATTGCCTTACCAGTTTCTATTCTATATCGAATATTGTCAAAAATCTAAATTCCTGCCTTCAGTGAAAAATTCCAGCCTACACCTCAAAGAAAATCACAGATGAGAAGTATTCCAGTACCATGGTCAAACTACATCTCTTAAAAACTCTAGCACTAATAATCTCACCATAAGAATTAAAATTATGCGCAAATCAAGGACAGAAAGAAGAAAATATCAGTGCAAATAATACACCGAAAAAAAGAAAATACACAGCACGGGCAAACCGGTTGTGGCCAGCTTTCGGTAGCCCATGCGGTTCACGGATAGTTGGTTTACATCAGTCTTATTTTGAATTCTTCATTTTTGTCGTCCTATTATGAATATGAAGACCCAGTGGTCGAGTGGTAGCGTATCGCGCTTCCACACCACAGGTCTGGGTTCTATTCCCGAGCTGGGCAAGGTCGACTCAGCCTTTCATCTCACTGCAGTGGGTCGATAAATGAGAACTAAGTTTACTTGGAGACTTAAACACTGGGGGTCTCGTTGCAGACTGACCACCTGATCGAGACTTCTGCTCATACCCCTCAACTCCCAATGGTCACGTATACTGGGATGGGCACAGTAGACCCTGGCCCTAATGGGTTGTTGCATCCCTGAGTTTGAGTTTATTATGAATACATTCTCTGCTTGGAAGAAAGATTAGGATCCTATAAAGCAAGCTTAACCCTACTTCACTCTCCTAAGTCAGAAACAGATTTAGAAAACATGATATTTTCCCCTTTTGACCAATTGAATTTTCACTTTTTGTTGGTTTTGATGTTTTTGTTTCTTTATTTCGGAATTTAAGCTCCCTTTGATTTGCAGGATATTTAAACTACCCATCTCATTTCTTTGATTTATTATATATACACTAGGGGTGGGTACCCCCCTGTCCGCTTTGTACAAATTATACAACTGTTTATACTCATTGCTCAATTTGTAAAACTGTAATTTGCATGTATTACGTAGTTTTATTTATTTGTTCTTTTTTTTTCCTCACAAAATTCGTTCTTGGCGCTCCTCTTTAGTTAAATCATCATTGAAACTGCATCATCTAACACTTCATTCTTCAGATTTTGATAAACCTGTAGCTCTTGCAACTTCCTGGAAAAATGAGTGTTTAGTTCCGTTGATAGTTAATTAGTCTACTTTAGGACAACGCCTTTATTCTCGAACAACAATTCCAGTCCAGGTAATCGTTGTGGTATTTTTCTGCAAAAGCTAGCAATAATGAACTTTCGCAACGGTATTGGCGACATTATATGTGTGAAATGATGAATATATAAAAAATTTTTTAAGTCTATTCCTACGTAGATCAACAAAGAAAAATTTTATTTTAGCTACTTTTTATTAAATAGTTACAATTAATATAAATATGTATATACATATGACAGAATCAAAAGCATTAAGTGGTAATTAATTTTATTAATTATCATTAAAGTATCATTTCTCATCCCAAAAAAATCGTGTATATAAAATTTCAGCTCAAATAAATGTTTTTTGTCCGAATTCAAATACAACATTGTATCAAACTTAGAATATTAAATAAGTAGAGAATAAAAAGAAATCCAATTGAAAATACGTTTTTCCTTTTTAATAACAAGAGGAAAAAAGAAAATATTTGATTTATGCTTTAATTTGCGAAAAAGAAAAAAAAGAGCGAAGCAGAATTCGTCGGGAGCGATAAAACTTTTTGAAAAGAGGCGGACGAAATTAAATTATTCTTTCTAGTCGCTCCGAACCTTCCGTTGCTATGGTAACAAGTCATAAAATGCATCTTTCTACTGGGGAAAATAAAAAAAAGTTTAGCTCTCTTCCTCGATCAATTATTTTAAGATTTCTGAACGATATACAATTTAATATTTTCCGCTCGCTCCGAGTTCCTTTTTTTCCCGCTCAACCGTCATTTTCGAACCGTCATTTCAAAAATTTATCAGATTATTTGTTATTTTTCTTTTCAAAAGCTGTAGTGATTAAAGACTAGCCAAATGTAATTAACGAGCAGTCTATCTTGCGGAAGTCTTCCCAAATTAAAACATTTGCTGAAACAACAGCGATTTTTCAATTAAAATTTTCAGAAATTTCTCCGGCTTCATTAAAATTGTTTGTGACTAAATATGAGATATATTTTTTTAATATTTTTGTGATCAAATTCGAAATCGTTAAGATTCGAATCATTTGTAAAATGTTATACGTATTTTAAATGGTTTAAATAACTTAGTCTTTTGCTAATTAATGAATAACTCATCAAATAAGTTTTGACTTTCTGCAATTGGATGAAAATGTATTATAATTCACACACTTATCACTCAATAACTCAAATTTGTTCATCTTTATCGAACTTCAGAAAAACGCAACATTTCTACCATAATATTAGAAATATCCTTTCATAAATATGTCTGTAACTTGCATTCCATTCTTACCTTATGATCTTACAATGCCATCTAGTGAGAAAAGTATTATTTATTTCGAATTAACTGTGAAGAAAATTTCATCAATTAGTACATGTACCGCCATCTATGTAGTAAATGTGTACCAATATACTTTCGCATTCAAGTAAAAATTATTTTCCTTGATTATTGTTACTAGCAAAGTAATTTTTCTTTTCATATTTTTGTAGATATTTTTTTAAATTCAAAAAAGAGATTTTAGTAATCAACCCATGGTTAAATTTTCCATGTAACTTTTCGAAAAGAACGATTTTGAATACTAATTATTGGATATAAATTACTATAACAAACAAATAGTTGTGTTCAAATCAGTTTCAACTAAAAATTTACTTATTTAATCTTTTTTTTCTTTCAAAGTACTCATGAAGTACCCCTTTCTTACTCTTATTGTAATAAAAAACAGGAACCAAATATAATTTTTTCCAAGATTTAATAATAAGTAATAATTATTGCAGAAGTTATAATTCTTCTTAACTATTAAAAAATACTTCGAATGAAAAAGCTAGGATTTGAGTAACAATTAGTAAAAATAGATTGGAAAACATTGAAATGAAATTTTTCAAAAAATGATTGCTTAATTTTATTGTCTTCGATACTTAAGGAGTTTCAGGGATTCAAGTCTGTCAGTAACCCTCCCATAAGAAAAATGTGTACGCCACTGCACTCCGGTGTTAAAAAAAAGCAGTGGCATAACGTACATCCCAAAAACCTCGCATTACTGGGGACATGATTCTTAACGGGCTCAACACCTGACTGACGCCAAGTACATAATGGTTTTGCAATCCTTTGTAAGATCCGACTTGAGGCCCAAAACATAACTCTGTAGGGGGCCCTAATATTCACCGTTACGCCACTGGTTAAAAGCGTCATTTATCTTGTAAACAATCCCCCTTTTTTAACGTTTCTACATGTTGAACACATCTTTCGTATACAAACAAAAAATTTTATTTAATCTAAACTTAATAACAAATACGATACAATCTGAAGAGAATTCTAAAAATGCTTACATTCTTCAGATTTGAAAAGAAAGACTGAAGTAACTCTTTGCAATGGATTCTATTAAAATCAAATGACTAATAGTGATGTCTTCATATTTATATGTTTATGCAATCATTATCACTGGCGTACCTAATCCTGAGTGGGCCCCATCGTACCCCTTTTGAAGAGCTCTTTTTTGGTAAATAAATAAAATATTATACGATTGTAAGACTCGTTTGGAAGTTTCAAAATAAATATACATAAACACACATATTTAATATATTTATTACTGAAGAATCATTGTAGTTGTTTAATACGTACTTTTCTTGATTTCTTTCCGGTAAACGCATTTTTTATATAACATCCATAGAAGAGGATTCGGTTTTCCAAGTTCTATTTTTATATACAGTATGGAAGTTCCTTGCCCTATGGAAATTCTAAGATATTTTTAAATAAATTTAGCTTAGAAGAGAAGAATATCTTTCAGCTGTTGCAATTGTGACCTGAAGGGTCAAAAATAGTAGTCAAAAATAACTGTTATAACATCTGGAAAACTGGAGGTGAGGCTATCCAGGCTTTTCTTATTTCTTATTTACTGAAAAACATGTGTAAATTTAAGATTCATGTGATAAATGTGTGCAATATTTACGGCTTTTTTGTTATACTTGCCTAAAAGAAAACGTAATTTCCTTTTTATTATAGAACTAGAATATTACTATGCGTGGTTTTACATGGTATTTCATGTAATTTAACAACCGCGTAAAAATACAATCGGAAGTGCCAGTATTATGAATGTACTATGTAATATAAGGAAATAATAAAAAAACATTTTTATACCATTACAACCCAAATGAGTCAGACTTGTTGATTGTAAGGAAAAATTTGTTCAAGTTTTTTGGCAATTTCTTCGCAATCTTTTCTTTTTTTTTCTTACTTTTGTGTTTAAAAGCACCACTGGGGTGTGATAGCCTTTTTTCGCACATATTTTCAACAGCGCCCAGAATCGCCTGAGAATTCAACGTAATCAAAAGGCATTTTGCAGACGTAATGAAACAAATTTAAAACCTCTATCGCGCGCGCGCGGAAGGCTCTTATTATTATTTCTTGTGAAAAGTATCGTATTTTGCTCAAAGAATTATGCACCGTAGGGTAGCTATTTTTCTAGGCAATTAACTAAAAATTGGGAGTGTAACGGCGGCGAACTTCGGTCACTTAAGGTTCTATTTTTCTAGAAGAGGAAACTGCTTTCAGAACGTTGCTGGTCATTGATGCAATATTCAGTCTTTTGGATGCTATTCAAATAAAAAGAACCAGAAATTGCTCTTCATTAGACTTCTCTCAACAAACTTCCGACTAAGGCCAAGCCTCGTGTGTGACTTCTACAATCAATCAATTAACAAAAGAAGGGATGTCGTCGCTAGGAGTAAATAACATTTCCAGTATCTTTTCCATTATAAATGCTGTTTGTATTTTACTCTCAAACGATCTTCTGACAAGCTACTTTGAATAGAAAATTTTTATTCTCCTTTCCCGGGTTTACACCACCCCTCATTATTTTGAGTAAAATGATACTTGCTTTTAAAGGTTCCTAATCGTGGGGAACAGAGATGTAGATTTCATGGAATAATTTTAATTGTTTGGAGCCAGTGATAGACAATTTTATGAACGTAAATGGCAGCTCTACTAATAAAGTTATTGATAACATTTTAGGATTACCTCACGCATTAGTCTTTATTATTTAGGCTTACACACACGCACGTTAGGTTCTTATATAGCTTAGGGTAGCTACGCTTCTGACCGCTATAACTTCATTCTTTACTGATCAGAGAACATGTTGATACCGAAATGCTTTTCCGCTTAGGGAACGTTGGGCACCCGAGTAGGTATAAAAGATTGGGGCCCAAAAATTGAGGTAAGCGAAAAAAGAGAACAAAATTAAAATTATAGCGAACGTACCACCGCCTAGCGAATCGTGGAGGGAAGCATTTCGCCTTCAAGAGAGTAAAGGCTGAAATGAGATCCACTATCGAAAATGCTGCTGCTATGTACTCAAAATAATATTGAAATGAAAATTGATTACAATGATATATAGTGATTTTCCCGAAAAATCAATCGTTTTTCGAATAAAACCTTCATTGTTCGCTGGTATTGACAGTGACTCCAACAAGAATAAGGGATTGAAAAAAGTAAACATAGTAAAGCCGATAAGCAAGCGATGAAAAAAAGGTGAGAATTAACAAGTTGAAAAACAGTTCATTCATAATGTATACTGTAATTTGCAAACGATTTCATTGAATGTAGGAATAATACGAAAGGGCGGGTGGTCCGCGTTGCCGTATAGGAAATGAACTAGAATAGCCAAACCATACCACCAGTGGCGCACACAGGAATTTTTCAAGGAGGGGGTCCTGGG
The DNA here is from genome assembly GCA_019973955.1 of Trichonephila inaurata madagascariensis. Taxonomy (NCBI): domain Eukaryota; kingdom Metazoa; phylum Arthropoda; class Arachnida; order Araneae; family Nephilidae; genus Trichonephila; species Trichonephila inaurata. Next base: position 127,931 of record BMAV01021860.1, on the reverse strand, counting down.
TCGAAAGTTCACCATTCTTGTATCATGCTCCTTTTGACTTTGTCGATTTTCGGGAACAAAACACAGTAAAAAACTAATTATTGAACCAATAATTAGCATTAATTAGTAAAAATTAATCACTACACAGCTGTTTTAATTAAATTTTAGCGCTATAATTAGAATTAGAATCAATCGGAAAAAATCAAGGGCTTTTTTTGGGGGTTCGACCCCCAGGACTCCTTCCCCTTGTGTGTGTCACTGCATACCACTATTCGTTCCTTACCACTGTCTGTCCATAACACGGCGGGTCCATAAGTGGTGGATAATGAAAAAACGATCCAAACAGTAAAAACAAAGAATGGAAAAGAGTAAAAGAGTTAAGGGAGAATTCCTCCCAAAACAAAACAGGAAAAGTAAGAACTGAAGGAGAAAGAGGGTGCTCTGGAAATGGGGGGAGTAACAATTAAAGTGCCTAAGTAAGTGCCTGGAGTGCTTAAAACGCCTTGCGCCAACTCCTAATGGCAGAAATAACAATGTTTGAAAATGTAATAAAATTAAATGACTTAGCAAAGCATCTTATTCAAGAGATTATTCAAAGCGGTGGACGTAACTACAGCAGTATCAGCCATATCAACGATATGTGGTCCCCAAGCTACAGTATTCTCAAATGCATAAGCAAAAATGTAAAATGTTAGTACATAGCTCAAAAAGAATCCTCAAGAATTTGATACAGGGCCTACTCAAGGATTAACTACTCCAGACTAAATGCGAAGGAGTTCTGTATGTGTTCTACCTTAACTTTATTATTAAATTGTTCTCCTGTGAATTGTATTATAATCATTCTTCTTACGTACCGCCAACAGATTTCAAGTCTTGATAATCGTTGCCAATAAATAATTTGAAAGTTGGCACAATTGTTTTATACCGAGTATTACTGCGCTTAAATCAGCCACTTAAATATTAAAGATGATTAATTTCTATTTTAGAGTGTCTTGTTGCATTGATTTGTGCTAAATTTCGCGAATTTGTGTTTTGCTCGTTATACATTATTCTACCATATCATCTATGCTTTTTTTAATTATCATTTACTTTTATTAAACGAGAGCAGTTTTTTTTAAATAAATACGTCAAATATATTCATAATATTAGGCATTAAATTAAATTCTATAAAAAATAATTTCTTAACAAGTTTAATTCCCTCCCTCCTTTTTGAATTTATGATGAAAAATTAAATTTGTGTCTTTGTATTACCTGTAAAAATAATGTAAATAATAGAATCTCATGATTTTTACTACATTCTCCACTTTAAAGTTCTGCATTGACTATTTTTCTTAATTTCTATTAGTTTTCAAATTCGCTATACAGATGGCCATGGTTATTGTGTGTTTCCCGTTAATACTTATTTTAACACGATAACCTACCCATGAAGCCCAGTGGCTGAGCGGTTAGTACATCGCGCCACGTTCCAGTGCGTCCAGGTTCAAACCCTGATAGGCAAGGTTGACTCGGCCTTCATCCTCTTTCAGTGGGTCGATAAAAGATACCTTGGGATCTTAACACTGGGGATTTCGCGCCAGACGAACGTGACCGGATGCATGTCATGCACCCAAGGCCCAAGGTCACGTATACCGAGATGGGCTATAGGCCTTGTATCCTCACGGGCTGTTGAGCCACTGAGTGTAAATATCCTAATAAATATTTTTAAAATGTTTTTGAATTTACGTTTGCTCTTTTCAATTGTATTTTTTTCCCCTTACTATTTTCAATATTCAGTATTTGTTCAAAAATGGTTAAATTTTTTAATGGCTTTTTTATCCCCTTGTAAAATTACGTGTGGTTCGTCGCCAAAAGCCTCAAATGTAGATGAACAATGCGACGTTAATATTCACTCACCCCTAACGGTTCAATTTTTGCCCCAAATGTTCCCGCAAAAAGCCCATTTTTATTATATATTTATAACTAACTATACGCATATGGTTTTAACATGATGCGAAAAACAAAAGAATTTTAATTTTCAATTTAAAGTTTTGCAAGCTATTTTTATTTTATAATTGTGGAACACACAAACCTAAATGTTTACGCCACACAATTCCTACTATTAGTTCACATTCTCCCCATATATGTACTTATTTATATATCTTGTGTTCAAATTTTCAATCGTTAATAAAATACTTTTTATTTGACCAATTGCGTTCAAATATGTATTTTTTAAACTTAGTAGTGGATGACACCTGATGTTTATATAGTTTTTCAAATATTAGTTCATTAATTAAATTTATTATTTAATTATAGCTTAGATATATATTTTAGTCGATATTATTCCTCTAGATGGCAGCACTATTGATAAAACAGCTTTAGTTAAATTTGTGATTAAGATTTAACTTAGCCTGAATAAAATCATTTTGCTAGTTAGCGTCGGCATTCCTTTTACTCTGGTTTTAAGTGATAAATTTTTGCCTATTATATTCATCTTTTATTAAAAATGTAACTATAAATTTATCGTGATTAAAATTTTAATTTTGAATTTAAAAATGTTATGCCACTTAATATTGTGACTTGTCAAATGTATACATATATTTTTATTAATTGTAATTATTGAAAAAATTTATTTAACTAAAATAAAACTTTTTCTTTGTTGACCTGAGTAGAATTGATTTAAATTTTATTTTTATTTTATATATTACTTGTTATAAGCGCACTCTATATGCACTATGAAGAATGTTTCATATATCTTAAAAAGAATTTCTATCATAATTTTACAAAAAATTTCGTGATCGTACTTTTTCGCTAAAACGGTTGGAGGATTTCTGTGTGTGTGTATTATATTAAAGTTGACCCTATATAACGAAGTCACTAACCTCTGAAAAAAAGTTCGTTATATGAAAAAATTCGTTATATAGTGGTTCATATTTCAATATACTTGTGACGGGCTCATTCCATTTCTTCTTCAAAAACTCCTTCTTGCTTCTTTGGGGCCAGAATGGTAATTTTTCCAACCAGAATCATAGAAGTGAAACGAAATATTCAAATTAGGAATCTTATAAATAGTAGAAGTTTAGTGTACGCAGTGTCGCTATGGGAAGTGAACATACGAGGTCTATGCTTACAAGTGTCCAAGCTACAAAGTAAGTAAGAGGAAATCCTGCATACAAGATTTAATTTATCCGTGACAGTGTGTTCAAGTTAAAGGTGGATACCATTCCACAGGATTCAAAGTTAAAACCATTCAGTTAGGATTCAAGCGAATTGCTGCTTACTCGGGTTAGAGCGGTAAGACCATTTAATTAAACTGCTAGAACTGTGTATTTATTGAGATTAGATTAGTCGGTAAAGTTAGACATAGTGGTCAGTTACGATTTATTTTGCAATACGTATTGTGTGTCTCCTCACCCCAGATTCACTTGGTTTGAATATTAAACATATCATTGTATATTGTTTAAGCTAAGATCTAACAAAGAGATATTAAGATTTATGCAAATGCCCTTAGTTCTTCATTCACTCCACATCTCTAGGTCGCGAGGATAATGTAGAAGTAGGCAACCCCCACGGGCACTTGCCTTACATTACTTATAAACCGCATAAAACACATTTCAAATCTTATAGCTCTAAGTATTAAAAGTAATTATTTCACGTCTTTTTTTTAATTAGTATATGCTTATTTTATACATCTTACCCATCAAAAAAAAAAAAGAAGAAAGAAAGAAAACTGCAAGAAAATAAGAAAAAAGAATGCTGAAGAATACACAGTATTTTAAAATAAGAAAATAATTTTACATTAAAAATAAACGAATTTAAAGACATTTTCGATTTGAAAACAAACAAGTAATATTAAACATACATTATTTTATAACCAGAACATGGGGACATCGGACAACTCTACTGAGGTGGAAAAGGAATATCGAAGATGTTTCTAGTGAACTGACAATTGGGGGGTAAAGGTTGCACTGCTTGGATGAAACGTTCAGAACTCTATTGCTCTCAGGGAGCTAGGATCTAATAAAACCAGTTCAAGATATATGACCACCATCAAATGTGTATAAGAGAGAATAATTTTAAAATGTTCAGAAATATTTTAAAATAGGAAGAAAAAATTGAATCACAAAAGAAAAAGTTCGCTATATAGAAAATGCACTTCGCTAGAGAGAGAGGTTATTTTACGAAGAAAATTAGAATGTCTAAGGTTGTGAGGAAAAGTTTCTATATAGAAAATTCGCACATAGAGGTTCGTTATAGAGGTTCGACTGTATATATGCACACAATAATTTGGAAGCATGGTGTATCAAGCAGTTTTACATTGCAATGGGACAGAGATAATATTGGCTTTTTTGGATTATCTTCCCATTTTCATTTTTTCGAGCAACAAATTGCGCATTGCCCAATACCAGTTTCTATTCTATAATGAATATTGTCAAAAATCTAAATTCCTGCCTTCAGTGAAAAATTCCAGCCTACACCTCAAAGAAATCACAGATGAGAAGTATTCCAGTACCATGGTCAAACTACATCTCTAAAAACTCTAGCACTAATAATCTCACCATAAGAATTAAAATTATGCGCAAATCAAGGACAGAAAGAAGAAAATATCAGTGCAAATAATACACCGAAAAAAAAAAAGAAAAATACACAGCACGGCAAACCGGTTGTGGCCAGCTTTCGGTAGCCCATGCGGTTCACGGATAGTTGGTTTTACATCAGTCTTATTTTGAATTCTTCATTTTGTCGTCCTTATTATGAATATGAAGACCAGTGGTCGAGTGGTAGCGTATCGCGCCCCACACCATTGCGGGTCTGGGTTCTATTCCCGAGCTGGGCAAGGTCGACTCAGCCTTTCATCTCACTCGCAGTGGGTCGATAAATGAGAACTAAGTTTACTTGGAGACTTAAACACTGGGGGTCTCGTTGCAGACTGACCAATTGATCGAGACTCTGCTCATACCCCTCAACTCCCCAATGGTCACGTATACTGGGATGGGCACACAGTAGAGACCCTGGCCCTAATGTAGGTTGTTGCATCCCTGAGTTTGAGTTTATTATGAATACATTCCCTGCTTGGAAGAAAGATTAGGATCCTATAAAGCAAGCTTAACCCTACTTCTGCCTCCTCCTAAGTCAGAAACAGATTTTAGAAAAACATGATATTTTCTCCTTTTGACCAATTGAATTTTTGTTGGTTTGATGTTTTTGTTTCTTTATTTCGAATTTAAGCTCCTTGGATTTGCAGGATATTTAAACTACCCATCTCTCATTTCTTTTGATTATTATATATACACTAGGTGGGTACTCCCCTGTCCGCTTGTGTACAAATTATACAACTGTTTATACTCATTGTTCAATTTGTAAACTCAATTGCATGTATTACGTAGTTTTATATTTATTTGTTCTTTTTTTCCTCACAAAATTCGTTCTTGGCGCCTTCTTAGTTAAATCATCATTGAAACTGCATCATCTAACACTTCATTCTTCAGATTTTGATAAACCTGTAGCCTTGCAACTTCCTGGAAAAATGAGTGTTTAGTTCCCGTTGATAGTTAATTAGTCTACTTAGACAACGCCTTTTATTCTCGAACAACAATTCCAGTCCAGGTAATCGTTGTGGTATTTTTTCTGCAAAAGCTAGCAATAATGAACTTTCGCAACGGTATTGGCGACATTATATGTGTGAAATGATGAATATATATAAAAATTTTTAAGCTTATTCCATGTAGATCAACAAAGAAAAATTTTATTTGTATTACTTTTTTATTAAATAGTTACAATTAATATAAATATGTATATACATATGACAGAATCAGAGCATTAAGTGGTAATTAATTTCTATTAATTATCATTAAAGTATCGTATTCTCTCATCCAAAACAATCGTGTATATAAAATTTCAGCTCAAATAAATGTTTTAAAACGTGAGAATTTTTTTTTTTTTAAATTTGACCAAGTCACGAAAAATGAATCCAACGTGGCTGTATCTGTAATTCTTTAAATAATTAGTTTCAGTGAATTAATTTTAATTAATTATAATTAAATTATCGTATTTTTAACCCAAACAATAGTGTTAGGAAAACTTCAGCTCAAATGAAGCGCTTTAAATGTAAGAAAACCTTTTCAAGTTTTGACACAAGTCGCCAAAATGGTCAGCAAGCTAAGTCACCAAAAATGATAAATGCTTGTATATTTTAATTTTTGAAAATTAGTTTTAATCAATTAATTTTAATTATAACTAAATTATTGTGTTGTCATCCAAAATAATCATATATATAAAATTTCAGCTCAATTGAGCGCTTTAAAATGTATTTTATTAACAATTGAAAATTCCACCAAGATAAATAAATATCTAGAATAAAATAAGAAGCTTAGGAACACGATATTCAAAAAAGTGTACACAATTTTTCCTTGAACTAAAAAAAACCTTTTCAACTATAAATAAAAGTTAAAAACCTTTTCAACTATAAATAAAGTAAAAAAGGGGAGGGGATGTAAAATCATGGAATTACCCAAAACGCTAATACTCATTCTCTTTTAGTGAAGAGGAAAAATAATTTCCATCAATTATTATTTTCAAAAAAATAAAGAAGTTGGAATAAAACTCGCCAAAGAAAACTTTTCCAACTGAAGCGAAAATTTCTCCAGAGTTCCGGAGAGAAAAATTTTTTTCTTTCTTTTTTTTCAACTGTAATTCCTTTCCTTCTTTTTCCTACTCGTCCGATTCTTTGATTTTCTGGAACTGTTTTCTTTCTTTCAGCTCCTATAAATGGATTGCGACACACTGCTACGCTTTCTTTTTCTTTTGGGAAGAGGAAAACTTTCTTGTCAACTTAATTACCAGAAAGAGTCAACTCCAGTTTCTCCGACTTGGATGGGAGAGAAATCCCTTGGGTCTGTAGAGTTTTGAGTCACTGTCTTATCAAAGACAACCTTCCATTTTGTATCCCGTAATTTTTTTTTTCTTTTCTTTTAAAAATTTCCAGCTTCTAAGGGTTTTTTAAACTATTTTTATTTTAATTAAAAACTGGTATAATGTCAGATAAGAGTATAAGCTACTCTTTTCTCTTAAGATAGCTAATCGTTGCACAGTTGTGACTTTTTCGGCTGCATATATTACGGGATACAACAATCTTAGAAATCTTATCTAAAGTTGTAGGAGGAAACAAAGCATGACCAAAAACTTCCATGATAAATCTAATTTATTATTATTCAATTGCACTAATCAACCACAAAAGGAAGCCCTAAGAGTGATATAAAGAAAGCAACAACCCTAAGTGAATAAGCGCACGCAGTCAGATCAATTTAACCTTAATCAATCCTAACCTATCAATTCCTGATCTACTAATTTAGTATAGTAGCAAAACTCCGTCCTTAAGTCGCGCGCGCGCGAGTTGCGTAAATCCTAAATCTCACCTTAGTAACGCTGTAGCAGATGCTCTGCTCCTTCTACCGTACAATTACCAAACTCTAACTTTATATACTCTAACTAATTTGCATATTAAGATTTCTTCTTGAGAGGGATGACTGTAAATTAAACGCGAATGCTAGCCCAAAGATTCCCCAAGAGGATTAGTTGGTGAAGGTCACCTAAAGACCCGTCACAAGTTTTTTCAAATATTAATTCATTAATTAAATTTAATTAACTTAAATAAAATTTTTCTTTGTTGACCTGAGTAGGAATTGCCTAATTTTTTTTAATGTTATTTGTTTAAATCCAGCTCAGCTGTTTGGACAAAAAATGTTCATAAAATATTCCCTTTTTTATTGTGGACATAGTAGCTTAGTGAATATGGTCATGAGTTCGAGCCTAGCGCCACTGAAGACCTGCCGTGTAGAAGGAGCCGATGCCCGTGTAATCTGTTGAAGCTCAAAGTCCTCCCATTGGTGTAATAATTAAAAGAGGGAGGCGCCAGCTCGTGTGTCGTCTTTGTCACTTGACTGAGGTTCAAATTACGAGGTCCGTCACCCCATTAGCCTTCAAGTTGCTTTTAGAGTGTGACTTTTATGTAACTCTCACTCAGTCATTCACTTTTTCGGATTATTATTCTGCTTTACTTGAACATTCTTATTGTATTTCAATCCAATCAGCTTGGATTTTTCTTTTTTAAATTCTTCATTGTAACTGTGATCTTTCAATTGTGTAGTCTTAGCTGTTTAATATTTCATTCTATTTATCTTGATATAAAAAATTTTCAATTAAAAAATATATGTGTTTTTAAAGTGTTTGGTGATTGTTTGTTTGCAATAGTGGTATTATAGTTGGGTTTCCAGAAGTTAAGGTATAGCCAGTGATGATCACCATTAAAATAAGGAAAATAAAGGGAAAAAATATGGTTTATCTGAATGATCATGCATAATTTCAATGATAAACGTAATGAAACAAAATTATACACATCACTCTTTTTTTTAAGAATTGGGCAACAGTTGAAGGAAGCTGCGAATGTAAATTTTGTGAAATTTTTTTAATGCTTGTTTGATTTCTAATTGTTGGTGCTTAAATTTTTTTTTGTTGTTGTTGCTAATGCCACATGCTCAGCAGTGTCAGATCGAAGCCCACCAAATTTATCATGGCAAAGGTCTAGATTGTACATCTATCGTTAGCAGTAGCATTGAGCACCATTCAGGTGACAGTACGTTTTGGCTCGTTTCCACTCCAATTTTGAGAAAGAACACCCTGGGGCGATCAGGGGCATCCCACTTTTTTTCCCTTTTCACCAATCTCTCGAGAGGACTTGCGGCTTGACGGCTTGACGGCTATTTAGAGTACCCCCATGCCGCAAAGGCATTATACGCTTACGAATATCCATTCCTTCTCCGGGATTCGAACCCAGGCCCTATGGCACAGTAGTCAACGTTACTAACCTATGTACCGGATGGGTGGCTGCTTAAATATTGTTGGTCGTATCTAGGATATATCATTTAACCGTTATGAAGGTGAGCAATCGGATGGATGAAAACAGGGATGCCATAAGTTAATGCTGTTGAACATCTTTACAAGTTTTGTAATGGGGTCCAAATACTGAGTATCAATTTGAAACTGAAAATTCAGTAAGCCCATGGTTCAGTATGCCCAAAATTCAGACTCTTCATGGTTTTACAAAATCGCTTTCTAGAATTTTGGCCTGAAGGAAAAAGAACAGTATTGTACCTCAGTACTTTTCAGATTACTGTGCTACAAAAGGGCCACACTACATCTGCTACAGTGGTGCATAGGCATTTTAAAATGAAGAACTATATGCAAGACGGCCCTTTGTGTGTGTCTTAATCGATGACTCAAGAACGTCATTCTCGTTTTACGTTGGGCAAGAAAGCACTTAACTTGAAAGACAGCAATAGGCTTTTGTACTTTTCAGACGATACCCAATTCACTTTAGACTTAAATTTAAGTCACGTGCTGGTCTGGAGAGAGCAAAGCACTAGATACTATTATTCTAACATCGTAGAAAGGTTCAGCTACAGAGGAAGTAAAATCATAATTTAGGCTAGAATCTCTTTGGATGGTCATATTGACCTGTATGTTCATGGACTGACTCTGACTGCTCTGAAATATCGGGATGATATCCTTGCTCTTTATTTTACAGCATATGCTGGTGTGAATGATGATGACACGAAAGTCCGAACGCATCGAGCTAGGCGTGTTGTTGAGTATCTAGGTGATCAAGAATTGGTCAGAATAAAACGGTTGTTGGCACTGCGACCATCACCCCTACCTCGCTCGCCCACACTTGTACATTTCTTGCAAGGGAAACACTGCACAAAGCAGTCACAATAAATGTTTATGTCTTAAAGTTCTCAATTTTAATTAAATACAGTCTCAATCGCACTAATATTTCTGGTGCCGAAACCCGGGACACTTTCTCATAGGTAAACCTCTTCCAGAAATATTAGTGCGATTGGGACTGTAAATGATGTTCAGGAATAAACATTGTGTGACTACTGTCAATATTTCAAAGTATCTACCAGATATATTAGTGTGGCACAAGGAAAATGACAATCACCCAGCACTCCAATAAACTTGGGCTCATCAGACTTTTCTTATTTGAAAGACTCATAAAAGACGTTTTATTTTTCTGTTAGCCTGTTTATTGTTAGGAAAGTTGTTTTATGGAAAAAATTTATCCAATTATAGCCAAAAAATTCTAATGCTGTTTTCTTGTGTGTGTAACAACAGCTCTTACATAACTCTTGTAAGCTATAAATAATTCCTATTTAAACCATCCTAAAGTCCATGGAAAAAATTCAGAATTTATCTCATAAAACATGAAACTAAACTGAAGTTTTTATGTAGTTCTAGTATGTACGTAATGAGTTGTAAACTTCTTCATAACTTCATCCCACTTCTTTTTCCTTTAATTCGCCTATTTTATTCGTAAATCATTTTTTTTTATTCACTAGTAAATTGCTTTAAATCCCGAATTAAGCTAATTTTTTAAAAAACGCATTTATCCCAAACCGAACAACTCATATGTTGGGATTCCTCATATGGACATTACTTATCGTCAAACGAGTGGTCTGGGTATTGTTAGTCAAGATACTGGGACGTGTGCGGCAGAATGCTTAGAATGTTGAGTGGCCAAGTAAAATTGCAGTGATTTTACAAAAATAAACTTTATTTCTCAACATAATAACAAATAATTTAAGTTCAGTATATATATTCCTTCGTCAGAGTGGAATTCTGGGAAGATTTTCAAAGAAATGCCAGAAGACGCATTTCTTCTGACCAATGAAAGGAAATTCAATAGTAGTTTAGAGCCAGACGTAAGGATCAAGAATCGTTACTATGAGCTAAGAATGATCCGTTATTATGAGGTAAGGATAGTCCGTTATTATGAATAAAAGATCATCGGTATTACGAAAGCACACTACAGAGTATCCCAGTGACGAAGGGAACGGCACAAAAAAAATATATATACAAATATAAAAATGTTTTGTTGCGTACTAAATAAAAACACTATAAAAATACATAAAGTGCAATAACACATAAGGTATTTATATACACAATACAATAAAAGATATATACATATATAAATTACTAGAAGGAATTTGAATTAAGTAAGTTAATCTCTTAAGAAAAATGTATGTGCCTGCCAGAACATATGGTTCTGATATTTTTATCAACAACAGTTTTATGTGTTCAATTTTGTTTGCTTGGTGAGAGGTGGTTCAATTTGAACTATCCTTTTGTGAATTAAAATCTTCTGAAAATTCAAAAAGCTGGCTTGCATCTGTCTATAGTGACATTTACATTTTTTATTATTTATACAAATTACAAAATTTTTTGTCAGATCTACTTTTTACTGCAATCAAATGGGGTCCAGTATAAGGAGGGTTAAAGGGGGTCGAATTTTGTCGTTTTCTGAGAAAAACATTATTGTGCATGTACTTAATGATTGGTGTACATAGCTCTTCGTACAACTATGAGAATCAGGGGATATTGAATAGGATTTTCTCATCATGGTAATTAACTACTGAAACATAAGTGGAGTGTCACAGATGTTTGAAGAGATTCTGAAGATATGAGATCACAGATGGTAAACGTAAAGTAGTACCATGAACTGGTTGTGAGCTTGTTGCTTTTAAATCGTTCTTCTTTTCTGAACGTAGTCCTAACAAATACGATAGGCACAAAATATCGGACCAACCAGTGTCCTCATAGACGTAATAGCACTTTTGAGATGCCTGTGGAATCGTTCTATCATTCCATTACTTTACAGCAGATGATAAATGAATGGATTCTATGGCTACCCATCATGTTGTAAGCTCTCTCTTTAGAAGACTCAAATTTTTTCCCTTGATCGGTTGTAATTGTAACAGGGTGTGCCGAAACGGGAAATCAACCATTTAAAAGTGCACGAGCAGTGGTTTCTGCCAACATGTCTTCGTTAGGAACAACTTCAGGCCACCTGGTATACCTGTCTATGATGGTAAGACAACGACATATCCTTTGGATAGTGGATATGGTCAATATAGTCAATATAGATATTGGGCAAATCGAGAGCATCGGGTAGAGCAAATGCTAAATTAGACTTTGGTATGTTTGAATACTTTGCTCGCTGACATTTTCACAAGCTCGAACTCTATTTTTGATGTCTTTTTCATTCTTGTCCAAAAGAAGCAGCTTGAAATTAAATTAGTTGTAACGGATATTCCGGGATGGGACGAAAAATGTAAATTTTGAAATACCGCTTGTCTGGTTTTAAGGACGAAAGATCGAGGGGTTTCAAGTGACTTATCACAATATAAAGAAACGTCTTCAAGGGAAAATATTGTTTTTTCTAGTTTCCCAATAGAAGAATCTGGTTTAAGGAAAGATTGAATTTCAGAATCATGAAGTTGTGTTTGAGAGCAAACTTTTGTAGTCTAAAATGGGTGGTTTATAATTGCATCAATTTCTACTCTAGATAATGCATCATAACTTTGTTTTCTGTTCAACTACATAGCGAATATCTGTGGGAAAATTGTGAAATATAATCGAGATGTCTTAGTTGGCGTGGGAATTTTTTTTCTGATTTCTGCTTGAAATGTTGGGGTTTTGATCAGTATATAATAAATTCTCGACCTTCAAGCATGTGTCTAAATTTTTTTATTGGTATATATTGCCAAAGTTCTCGATCATAAAATGAGCCAATTTTGTTGAGTTTTCGAAAGCATTAAAGATAAAAAATACTATTGGTTCCCAGTTACTATTAGAAAGTTGCATCAAAGAACTACCAATGGCGAAATTTGATGCATCGGTCCAAACACTTAAAGTAGCACCAGAAATCGGATGCTTAGAAGAGTTGCATCGGCTAATGCTGTTTAGCAGCAGTAAATGAATTTTCCGCCTAGCCAGTCCATTCAAGAGGAGTTTGCGGATTTTCGAAGGACGAGATGGTTTCTTTTGTTTGTGTGACCTAAAATTTTATTAGGGAATTTAACTAAAATGTAGACGCTTTTTAAGATGAATCTTCGATAAAAATTATACATTCACAAAATCTGCAATTGCGTTATAGTGTTAAGGTCTGGGAAACTTTTGAATAGCATCGACTCCGTCAGGAAGAGGTGAAATACCTGCTGGAAACTTGAAATCCAAGAACTTTTTAAACTATCTACTCCCGAGAATACATTTTGAAGGTTTAATCGTTGAGCCATAATAATCAAGTCTTTCAAAAAGTGCTCGGGATTAAATATGTTCTTGAACATTTTGGGGTGCAATTAGTCTATCATCAATAAAAGCATAAAACTTACCTTTCAAACCACGAGTAACTTCATCGATAAATCTTTGAAAAGTGCTTCGCCGTTTGCGCAAACAGAAAACTGCATCCGAGTGCTTTCGAAGAGACCAAACGGAGTACAAATAGCAGTTTTATGCTTGTATGTCTTCGGAAGCAATCGGAATTTGGTGAAACCTTTAACAAGATGGATATAGAAAATATTTTGCCCCGTGTAGTTCACTTGTAAAATCAAGAATGCTAGAATCGGATATTTATCCTTTTTGTTTGAGCATTTAATCCTCTAAAATCGCCAACAGGGCGCCAATCATTACTTTCTTTTTAGGAACTTCATATGCAATAGGAAGAATAATTACTATTGGATGGGCGCAGGTGGCCTAAATCGTTAGCAATAATGCTTTAAATTCCCATTTTCGCAATTTTTAACCTGTCTGGGATATGCGACGGGGTTTAACACACAAACAGGTGGTCCAAAGAGTATCAATACAGGGAACTACATTATGCTTAACTTTGTTTGGTTTTGCACAAAAGGTAGTTTTAATATTTGGAAAATCATTCAACAATTTAAAATCCATTATCAATAACGCAGGTTTTAATTGAGAAAATATTAAATTTCTAATAATACAATGACAATTTAATTTTGTAAAGTATCAAATAAACTACGATTTCTTAAATCAGGTTTTATATTAAAATAATGCAAGAAATCTGCACCAATAATAGCATTAGACACATTACAAATAAAAAATGGAAAGACAAAATTTCGTCTTAAACCTAAATCTATTGACATTAATTTACGCCCGTACACTTGAATGGGTGTACCATTTGCAGCAATAAAAGTTTGAACTGGAGTAGATTGTTTTTGAGTTTTATTTGCGGGAAGGATTGAGCAATCGCTTCCAGTATCAACTAGAAAACAAATGTTGGATTTACGATCACGAACGAAAAGGCGACAGGAAGTCGAAGGCAAGGCTACTCCCGCCCGTTCAAGTTTTCCTGGAAAGAACAGGGCTGAATACATTTTCTTGCCTTTGTGGCAAATTTATTATGATACCAACATAAATTTGATGCTGTTGGCTTAGGACTCTTTTCGCGATTGCGAGAATTGAAACGATTTCGAGAAAAACTTCTCGATTGTCGAAGTTCTTTCACTTCCTCTCGTAAAAGTTTTAACTCTTTGAGGAGTTTTGATTCACAACTATCATCAGAATTGGCACTGGAAAATTTTGATACAGCACTTACCTGTACAGGTGTGACCTCTAAAATACGATCAGCTACCTCTGAAGCTTTTTGAGTTGTAAGGGGTTGAATACTTGTAAGGATGGATTGCACATTAGGTCAGTGCTTCTCAAACTTTCAATACTGGCGCCCCCCTTTTCAATCACAATTTTTATCGCGCCCCCTTATACATTAATAAATTACTGAATGCAATAATAATGCACTTTGACGCTAAAGCTACAATACACGATTTTAATTATAAACCGTACAAATTAATAACATAAGTATTAAATTTTGTATATGTTACTTTTAAGCAAAAAAAAAATTTAGTAATAGGATAATTATTATGTTATTTTTCCTTTCTCTAATTTTTAAATTGGAACATATTGCAAAATGCGGGGGCTGCTTAGAAGACAAAATATAGATATCAGCTAAATATAGAAAAAGAACTCAGAGGGTCAATTTCTAAAAACTTTGAAAAACTTTGCTGTGCAAGACAAGCCCATGAAGTCCTTAATACTTATTAAACGTTCTTAATTCAGTATTAATAAGATAGTATTAAATTTTTTATAAATGTTTATCTTAAGTAATATATATTTTAAGTAAATTACTTTTAAGTATATAAAAGGTTAATTATGTTATTTTTCTTTCTCTAATTTTTAAATTGAAACAGATTGAGAAATAATATTTAATTAAAGATTTATTTCCTTCAAGATCCATGTCTAAAAGTACAAATGTCATTATATATAAAAAATAGCCTAATCTATGTTGCTCTTTATCATATCCATTACATCTGGCATCCTCGCGAACGTACATGTGAGTCTAGGCACTAACAGACGTCTGCACAAAACATGAAAAAAATGCTTGTACTTCGTACACATTCTGTCAGTCTTACGAATCGATTAGCTACCAATCTCTTGAATGTACATTTCTAATTCACGCGTTAATTGTAATTCAGGGTATTAAGTATTTACGGCAGTGGATTAAAACAAAATTATAGATATATTTTTAAATCGCAGCGAGCATTCGACGATAATAAAGCATCAACAAGTACACAGACGAGGGCAAATTGATAGTAAGTTACGAATGGGTTAGGGATCCATTTCAAAATACTTCAGAAGGGCTCTCAACCCGCCGAAAAGAGATCTTCATAGAGTTCACATCCATTGACGAAATTGGGGCAATTTTTTGTAATAAATCACTCTTTGAATTCTGGATAGAGGGGATGCTGATTTTCTGCACTGAAAACAAAGCATTTCGTATACTATTACCATTTTAACATCATACCTTTGTGAATCCGGATTTTCTGCATGGCTACTTTGAAGACAAAACATAGATCTGGGGCTAAATAGAAAAAATAACTCTGAGTGTCAATTTCAAATTTTTTAGCCTTCCTTTGAAAAACTTGCTCTGCAAGAAGCCCATGGAAGTCACTGATAATTTTTAAAACCCTTGCTCTTATACTGGCTGAAGTACCCACTCTTACCCGAGTTTATTTTTAATAAAAATAATATATTATTCTTGATATAATAGCTTAATTGTAAGGAGAGTAAAACAAGTGGGGAAAAATGTATTTCAAAAATGGAATGATTTATTGAAATGAATACCATATTATAAGCGGTTTTTAATGAACTGTAATTTTAAGCCTCGCAGAAGCATTTAGAATAAATGTTAAGTAATAAAAAGAATATAAAATTCTAATGAATAACAATTGTGTTATTTTTTAATATTTAAAAACGAGAAAGCCCGGGATCAGGTGTGCACTCGATACTCAACGTTAATGGTCCTGGGAAGTGAAGCACCCCAATTTTTTTTATAATTATTTTCAATATACAAGATAAAAATCACAATTTCAGTGAATAATTTAACTAAGAGAAAATATACTTGATAAAATTCTTAATGTAGCTATTGAAAATTTTCCTTTCGTTTCATGTTTATTGCTTTTCTCAAATTTACTTTCGCTAACATGATTAATATGCATAATTTCAGCAAATGTTTCCTTTTTTTGATCAGCTTCAAATTTTTAGAGAGATCACAGATGCTTAATTATTTTTTTATATTCTGCCATTTACATTTATAAACCATAATCAGTCGTACAACATCACAATTAAAACCACTGTTATTCATAGGGAAAAATGCAGCATGTTAAGAAAATATTTTTGAAAAATAGTGGTCGTGCGGAACTCGGGCTAAACAAGTACCTTAAGATTCTAAAAAACGTTTGCCACTCTCAAAAGGATGTTATCAATTCATTTTGGGTCCCATTAAGACTGTCATATTTGAGGATTCTCTGTCAAGGTCATTGGTAACAAATAAACAGTTTTCCCAGAATTAATACTTTTGTATTATATGTTTCAGTATACTCATAAAAATAAATCTTGGTCAATTAATCCTTCAAAGTGCTCAATATGCTTATCCATGTATCATAAAACTCTTTCACGTTGTGAAAAAACGCAAACAGAATTATACAATTTACAACTTCCTAAAAAAGGGATGCAGGTAACCATACCAGTAAGTTTGAAAGCCAGCAAAAGTAATATTTTAGATTAAAAGAACGTAATAAAAAATCTCATCGTAGGATTACAGTAAAAGCAAACAAAATATTTTTTATTTAGTTATAGGATCAAAGATAGCTAATGAGCGTTCAAAGTAGAATCTTTTATTTTTGATGACCTTTTTTTCACCAGATGATATATATAAATCATATCAATGTAAATCTGTATTTTTTATTATATCAGAAGTATTTTGTTTTTTTTTCATTCCAGTAAATTAATTTTTAACCTTTTATTTTCGATATGCTCGCGCCCCCCTTGAAGGGTTATCGCGCCCCCCCAGGGGGGCGCGCCCCACAGTTTGAGAAACACTGCATTAGGTGGTAACTGCTGTAAAAATAATTCCAAAAGAAGTGAATCCGTCACGTTGTGCGATTCTGATCGCCGTTGCATCACTCGAAATAATTCCGATAGCTTTCTGTCTCCTAGCTGCTCTCCGGCTAAAAGTCGGCGAATTTCCTGGCTTTTGCTTTCACCGCATCGGGCAATAACTTCTTTTAATTTTGAATATGGATTTGTGCTCCCAGGTGAAAGAATTACGTCTCGAACTGCCATCGCCGCATCGGGAGACAAATGAGCTACGCAATAATTATATTTTGTGCGTTCGTCAGTTATCGGCTTGGGAACTGCTAATTCGAAGGTTGATTCAAGCATCCCGAACCATAGCGCAGGATCTGATGAAACAAAAGCTGGAATTTTAACCGCTGAAATATCCTCCATATTTAGGAAGGCACAGACAACGTTGAAAAAAAATTTTAATTAAAATTTTATATTCAAAGAACGGGTCACCATTTTTGGTGTGTTGTGTTGAGTGGCCAAGTAAAATTGCAGTGATTTTACAAAAATAAACTTTATTTCTCAACATAACAAATAATTAAGTTCGAGTATATATATTCCCTTCGTCAGAGTGGAATTCTGGGAAGACAGAAGAAATGCCAGAAGACATTTCTTCTGACCAATGAAATTCAATAGTAGGTTTTAAGAGCCTATAAGCCTAAGGATCAAGAATCCGTTACTATGAGTAAGAATGATCCGTTATTATGAGTAAGGATGATCCGTTATTATGAATAAAGATCATCCGGTATTACGAAAGTACACTACACTTATTTGAAAATGAACAAACAGTGATTTCGGTGGTCGTATACATTTCTAAGAATCAAATGGTTAAAAAAATTTAAAATTTCCTGCATTTTGTACTTTTACCATACACCGAAGGTGGTTCTGCTCCTTAATAAAACTATCACTCGCTCCCCATGATTTTTGAGTGGTGATTTTAACGTAAACTTCAGTTTGACAAAAGCTGAGTGACTCAGTGGTGCCCAAGGGGGTTCCGGATCCCCCAAAGCCCTTGATTTTTTTTCCGATTGATTATAATTCTAAGTAAATAGTACGCAAAATTTAATTAAATTTTTGTTATTAATGTTTCATTTTATTAATTAATGCTAATTATTTATTCAATAATTTGTTTTCTTCTGTGTTTTGTTCCCGAAAATCGACAAAATCAAAAGGAGCATGATACAAGAATGGTGAACTTTCGACCCCAGACTCCCCGTCCCTCTTGAAAAATTCCTGTGTGCGCTACTGGTGCCACTCATAGCTTTTTTGAAAGATGAACTCAAGTTCGAAATGAACAAAAATTGAAATGTTTCGACAACTAACAGTGGTACTGTTATTGATGATGTTTTTCAACGGTTTTTAAATACTTTGAAATCACAAGAATATGTGTCATATTTTAGTTATCATAAGTCTATTGTCTCCGCTCTTTCCCAAATTGAACAAGAATAATTATTTTTGATAAAAAAGTGTATTACTCCTTGTGTTAATTAAATAAAATTTTCATTAACCCTTAATCTACCACATTATGATTTTCTGCAGTTTTTTTCATGCAATATTTTTTTTTGGATCACTACATTGAAAATTAAGGGATATACATAAACAAAACACTCAACTGTAGGAAATTTAACCCGTTAGAGCTAATTAATTAATTAAAGATATTCCACTGTAAAATTAATTATATACACTGTTCACTTAAAATAAATAGTCAGATCGTTTTCTAAGGTCCTCATTAACATACAAAAAATAAGACACTTAAATTTTGACATTAACTATTTTTTCGAGACAAAAATGGTAGTCTTTGCAATCCGCTGAAAACGCCATCAGATGAAAACGTAATTTCTGCTATAAAACTATTTGCCTTCCCCACTGAAATATTCATCATAGAACCCGTGCTGCCATATATCTTGGAAGAGTGGATTTCAAAGAATATTCCTGCTAAGTATTGTCAGAATATTCGTAAAATTGGTTATTCTATGTTATTTTAATGTGAGTGGTACTTATAAGTATTGTCGGTAGATAAAGGGTTAAAGGTATAATTATTCGATAGAAAATTATTTCCAACCATACCCGATTAATTTTTTTCAGGATTTAAGTTACTATAGCGTATTTACCATGATTACATGTCAGATGTTATATATCATATGCGAGTACTGTAAGGCTCGTTTCTATAATTCTTTTGCTCTATTTTTCTTTCACACACACACACACACACACACACACACACACACACACACACACACACACACACACACACAACACACACACACACACACACACACACACACACACACACACACACACACACACACACACACACACACACACACACACACACACACACACACACACACACACACACACACACACACACACACACACACACACACACACACACGCACACACCACACACGCACACACACACACACACACACTAATAATATTTTTTTTAAACAGAGCAAATAAAAACTTCGGATTCCGCGTTTTTGTTCAAATATATACACACACATAAATACAGAAAATAACTTTTGTAGTGAGACCGAAATGCATACAATAACATGAAATAAAGCAGAAATATTAAAAAATTTATTCAAAATGGAGGATAAACAGAGAAACTGATAGTACAATTTTTTTATTGATCATCATCATTGTAAAAAGTAGTGCTGATAGTTTTTGTGTCAATTAAAATTACGTTTAATTTTAAAATATATTTAGTTTAAAATATATTAGTTAGAAAAATATTTAATTCCTTTTAGAACAAACAATAAACAATTTAATGAGTATAATACAATGTAATTTATTATAATTATTATTGTGTAATCAGTTACAAACGTTGTTTGAATAAAAGATCTAAAGATCACGATTTCTTAAAATTACTAAGGAATATAAATATTATGATCACATGACAATAATTTCTATTATCAAGGATCTTCGTCCTTGCTTTCTCTGCAGCATAATATATATATATATAAATGGTATTCACTATAACCGCAAAACTGTAATTATTTATAAACATTTTTATTTTAGTCTAGGAGTATTTTCTTTTACTGTAATGTTAACAATTACTCAAAATGTTTGAGAAGTTGAAAATGGAAGACTTGTACTTTTAAAAATGTAATGTATTCGAAACATTTTATTTGTATGAATTGCATTTAAAAAATTGTTTTATGACGCATTACTTAGGCAGTATTTTGTGAAATATTTGGTTTCATTTAAACTAGACCAGTCAATAAATTTTCTATCTTTTTTTAAAAAAAAAAATACTGCCTTTACCGCGTAGAAAAAATAAATTCATGATATGGGGATTAATTTTGAACATTTCCAGCTCTGATTTAAAAATTTCACTTATATTGTGGAATATATTTGCAACAGAAATAAATAAAGTTTGATAAAATACACATGTATGGTTTCCTCCTAATGACAACCTAGGAATATTATATCCCACTAAAAATTTAAATACTTGTCTCTTAATTAGATCAACTAATAGTCTTACAAATATGTAATATGTCATCTAGAAGACAAAACAATCTAATATGAAATATTTTGATTTATGATTAAATTTTCCAATATTATGTTCCCATTTCATAATTATTTATCTTTAAATATTGGAAAAAAGTTTATTATTCAGAAGTTCCATTTTTTTAGTGTTCAGATTGACAAAATTAGCTTTAAATATTTAATTAAATATCATATTTCATTTCCTTCAGTTACATATTTTGATATGTGAGGATGAGACTTTTTGAAGATAGCAGCTGAATCTCCTACATAAATGAGTTTACAAAAAGATGAATATATTATCAAATATTTTTGGGAAAGAAGGGTTTTCGTTCCAAATTTTAAGTTTATGTGTTATTTTATATTCTCATGCAATCATACGTTCTTTCAAGTTATTACCATTAAACATTAATTATTCAATCGTTAAGCAATAATTTGATGTAATTTTGTTTTAAAGTATTAAAATTAATTTCTATGGAAGTTTGCAGATGCACAACCTTTCATTTTGTAATAAGTGTGCAACACAAATTATATTTTTTATTTGAGATATCTTCAGCGAACTAAAAGGATTTTCATTGATTCTTATATCAAATGTGTATAATGTCAGCATTTTATATAGTAGAAAATTTTAACCCTTTGTAGAGATGCTCCCATCTTTATCTAATAATACATTTCTTCTACCCTACATATTACTATTCACTTATCTGATTCATTTCAAATAAAATGCAGTAGTCTCCCTAACATACACCCCCACATTGTAGGGGTGGGCAGGGTTCTAGGTGACCCAAAGCCTATTTTATATTATGGTTTTGCAATCCTTTGTAAGATCTGTCTTGGCCCCCAAAACCTGACTTTGCAGAGGGTTTCTAATATTCTCTACTATGCCACTGATAAAATGCATATATTTTTTTAATGGTAAGAATATTTCTTTGTTTTGATTGAAACAGCATACTTTACATAACGTAAAACCTGAGAAAAAATATTAAAAAACCTGTTTTTATTCATAAAATAAGGTTTTTGTATATTCAAATCAGTTGAGAAAAAAAGTTGTTTCTTTAAAAATTTGCTATGTAATGTTTCTTTTAGTGCTTCTTCTTCTGCTGTTTAATTATACGTACTTGAAGTTTTTATCAAGTTATACACATTAAGGTGTAATGCGATCATAATATTCATCAATCTATTTTAATTTGTATTGTTGTTGTTGTTTCTAATCCCATATTGTCTAGCAATGCTAGACAATCTCCATAAATCCAAGAAAGTCTAAAAACAGAAGAGGAGCGAGAAGGACCTCTTTCTTTTTTAAATCCACACAAGTAAAACTGTGGGCAGGAGAGGCAAATTTTAATTTGTATGACTCTTGAAAGAATACATCTAATGAAAAAAACTATAAAGAAATATTTTAAGAAATCTAAAGCTAAAATTTATTTTTTATGAAGTAGGAGGGGTATGTATCATTTTAAAAAGATTTGCCTGGAGTGGAAAAAAGTTGTTTTTTAAAAATATTTTTAGTTTAGAGTTTTGTCTTTTTACTATTGAGTCTCACAAAGAGGGGAACACTATAAAATTTCCCTGCATTTTAAGAAATTTTGTTTTATTTGGAAAAAATGTTTTTTTAACTATATATTTTGTCACAAACTACATAAAATTATGTATTACTGAAATAATGTATTTAAAGCAGTGTTTTCCTACCTCTTTCATGCTAGTGGAACCATTGATACAATGTTCAACTTCTGGGGAATTTCAGTGCCTATGTAGTAATATTTTTTCATAATATTTTTATTACTTATCATAAATGACTATCATTTTAGTTGTTTATTTAATAAAGTGCAATTTTGATATAATTAAAAATATTATTAGGTTTAGATGAATGATTTTTTTGTACAATAATGTATGATAGAAATGAATGGGAAATCTACACATTGTTTTTTGGAACATAAATTCTGCATTCACAGCATCTGACTTTCAATTCACATATGTAGATTTCCTTTTCCACAGAAAGCAGACGATACTTTTTAAACTAGAAAAGGCTTGTTCACACATTTATGATGTTGAAAACTGTAATAATAGATTGATTTTCTTGGAATTGTTGCATACTCACTTCCAAAGTTGTCCAAAACTAGATAATTAAATCTAATTTTCAATGAACCATCAGATTGTAATTAACAAAATTCTTTCAAAATTTTGTTCTGTGGATGAGCATAAGTACAAGAGAATGGATCTCTCACCTGATTATATACTTCTTGATAGGGATGGAAAATAGTAAGCCTCCTTCTGGATGGGAAACAATAAAACTGGAAATTTGTTGGTATCCATCTTCACTTTTTAGTCCCACCACTAATTCAGATATATCAAGAAACCCTTTTACATCATAATTTTCTTTTAAATCTAAAAATTTTGTCCCTGGAAGTTAATTGCTGCAACCTATTCAGCTGGTTCAAGTGATGAAAAATATCTGTTAAATAAGCTAGCATCTGCATCTGATTCTCTAAGTTTTATTTGTCATTTTGTTGAAAAATGTGAATGAATTTCATCCCTTAGCTCAAAAACCCTATTAAAAACTGCTTCAACTTAACTATTATATTTCAGTATGTAATAATTGATTTGTGTGTTCTTTATTTGTGTTTTCTCTGAACTTTTTAAAAATTGGTTTGTGAAATTCCGAGTGGAGTTTCGTTTAAGAAAATTCACCATTTTTGTTATATCTTGAAATATTTTTGTAATTCATCAGTAAGAAATTTTGACTTCAACATCTCTTTTCAATAAAACAATGTGTGGAAAAAACATTGAAATTTTTTTTTTTATGGAACTAGCCGTGGAAGCACCAGAGAAAGGTCCCAAGAAAGATCTTTTTTCCAGATATGCAGAAAAATTTTTATCTATCAATTCCTTTGCTTGTCTTATGTAATTCTTTACAGTTGAAAAAGTTTCTTTCTCTTTAACAAATGTTAGAAATTTTTGAACATAACATTTGTTGGACAAATCTGTTGACTTGTCCACTTGTATTGAAAAAGTGCTATTTTCAGTTTATCTCAAAAAAATCTTTTCATCGTACAACATATCATTGTTTTATTGACAGGGGTGTAACATAGAATTTTAGGGTGCCCCTGCAAAGTCAGGTTTTGGGCCTTAAGCTGGACCTTACAATGGGTTTGTACTTTACGTCAGTCAAACTTAGAATCCTGGCCCCCGGCAATGCAAGGGTGTACGTTATGCCGCTGTTCAATGACTTACTGTATTGTTGAAAATGTAATACTTTCATTTTTTCTAATTGTATCAACTTTTTAGTTATTAACATTTTACATGCAATGATTATCAGATTCTCTCATTGGTTGTGTGACTTTTCCTTTTCTATGTGTGTGCAATAAGTTTTGCCACTAAACTTGTATCCCGAACCTTTTCACTTACTGTGAATGTGTTTTTTTTAAAAGTTAGCTTTGTTTATTTTAAAATTTTAGTAGAGTTTTTGAAATAATCAATGGTTTTATTTTTCATATTAGTATGTTTGGTTGTGAAATGTCTGTTCAGTTTTTTTGAAGCCATTGCTGTCTTTGAAACTTTTTTTGCCAAAAAGAAGACGCAAAGGAAGGATACATTCTGGAGCATAAATTTCGGTAAATCCCAACGATAGAAAATTTTCATTGTAATGAACTTTTTAGCATTTCTTTCTTTATCAGTCATTTGAAATTTTTATGAGATTCCAGTTCTTCATAACTAGTCTTCTGAATTATCTGGATTATTTCACTTCAAGTATTGTCACATTTTCACCATTGAAATGCATACAAGAATTAAAAGAATGAGAAACAAATAAAATACTAATAAAGTAGTAGTATAAAAAGTACAGATGAGAACTTTGTTTAACCAACTACATGGTCCTACACTTTTTGATCACTGATGTATACACAGTCATACCTGGTTTCCTCATCAAAATTGCCCAAGTACATTACCGAATAATTTTGTACAAGGTTGTTTTCCCTTTTGTGATGTATGTTGTATTTCTATATTTCTTTTGGAACCTATGTTATGTTTTGTAGAACCCTGGTTGATAAACACTAATCTAAAGGTTTATTTTCTCTCAAAACTCTACTATTTAAATTTTTATTTTGGTAGAATTTGTTTCATTTAATTCCTTTTTTGACAATATTGTAACAATAAAAAGAATGGTTGTAACAAAGTTGTGTTGATTGTTGAAAGTTTGATTGAGAGAAAAAATTTCACATACCTATCGGCTTAGCATATAAAATAGTGCAAAATGATGAAAGATGCCCCTTCCAAAGGACAACTTCCATAAAAAGCACTATCAACATTAATAAGTTTATTTTGTTGAATATATTTGTTATATGCATTTCTATGTGAAAAATACTCTTTACTATGCTTAGTGTTCTTTTTAATTTCATGCCTGCTAAAATTTTGACTTAGTGAAAAATTGTCACATGCCAATTGGTGTACAATTGGTCACATACCAATGAAAAAAATGCTTAAAGAAGCACTACCTATCAATATTTACATGCTTATTTTGAATATATAGATGTGTATATTGTTTTATGTATTAGGAAAAATTTCCTCTGCTGTGCTAAATGCTGATTCATATCAGCTGCTTAGTTTTGAGTGATTTTTTTAAAAATAAAGTGTTTTCAATTATATTATCTTTTAATTTTTGTTTATTTTATTCAGTCTGATAAGGTGCAGCGATTGAGTAATCTTTTCTTCTGTATTTGCATATTTAATGTTTCTTTTCTTTTTTTTTGGAAGAAATATTCTGGCATGATATTAATAGGAATAATTATATGTATATTATGATTAAAAATTTGATATTAAAGGGAGAATGTTTTAATAAATAAAAATGTTTGGGAAAGAAAAAGAATGCTTTGTGTTGAGCCGAAGGCATGGGAAAAGAAATATTATAGAAATTGCATTTATTAGACACCAGAAAGGAATGATATGGCTTTAATTGAAAAACAATTTAAGTTTTCAAAGTAAAATTAATAAAATTATAAAATAAAAAAATGGATAAAATGGATAAAATTTGCTCTTGGGGTTTTGAGTAAAAATACTTTCATTAATAATGATATTAGATTAATTTGAGTAATCTTTACAGATTCACCTGTAATAATGAAGCGCAAAAAAAGTCCGCTTCAGTCACGTAGGGGTGGAACTTCATCTGATAGTAATGACTCTACTAAACTGAGCACACCTCATGACTCTACTAAACTAAGTGCTCCATCCCATGGAAATGTTTCTACCTCTAGTCCTGCCGTATTACACCCTCCTTCATTTCATGTTAATTTATCTCCTGGTCTATCAGCATCATCTCATTTGACAGTAAATAATTCAGCTGATGAATGGAATAATGCTGATGATTCTGCTGATTTAGTAAGTTCAAAAGCTGATTCTTTTTTCAAGATATTAATTTAAAAATTTTTCTTATTTAAAATGTTTTAAATTTTTTTAAGTATTCATGCAAATAATTTAATTTTGATTTTTATGTTATTTAATGAAGAAATCATGATTTTTTCGAGTTCTGAAAATGTCATTTTTATTTGCTATTTCAAAAATAAAATAATATTTAAATAATTGTTTTTTTTTTAAATTTCAAATTTATGTGATGTTGTTTTTGGGAGATTATTTGAAAATTCCTATAAAATAAGAAATTCAAAAAAAAAAAAAAAGGAAAAAAATAAATTTAAATGTTATTTAAAATATGTTAATTAAATCCGTGGATTGAATATGTTTCAAATGTTTCATACAATTTAATTTAAATTACTGTAAAATCTGGCATTTAATGCACACCGCCGTATAACCTGCACCTATACTTTCAAACTGCAATTTTAAACTTTTAAGTGTATTTCCTGTATAACGGGCACCCCCTTTTTAATGAAGAAATCTGAAATGTGTGTGTGTTTGTGTGCAATGCTCTTATGTTTGACAGTAATTTATTCAAGGTATTATTCCAAGCTTTAGGAAAAAGTAGTATACTTCTAGAACTACATCCCTTTAAATTCATAACAGATGTTATTTCTTTTAAATAAATAATATTTTGATAATTGTAGAAGTCTAATATTTTTCTATGTTCGTCTTTTTTATTTTTAAAGCTATCATTTTTATACCCAGTGTACAACCATGCACCTGTAAATTTCGATCTTATTTTTTGTGTTAAAAGTGTGCTTCATACACCAGATTTTATGGTAAATGTAATTCTTTTTATTATTAGAGAGAAGTTTAAAAATAATGAGAATATAGTTAATGTCAAATACAACAAAAGCTTTTTTAATTGCTTACTAGACAGAATCAAGTTCCAGACAAAGTAATGAAATTCTTCTATAAAAATGTACATATTTAATCACATTGAGTAGAATTAATCATGAATATTGCACAAAACAAAGAAGTTCTCTTAACACTCTACTGTTCATTTGAATAAAACATTAAATGAGAAAAATGTAGATTGGAAAGAGAAACATTTATTTATATAAGTACCCTATGAATAACATTCTTAGCTTCATAGGCAGTGTAACCAAGGCTGATTAAGAAAAAGTGAAAGATAAATACTTGAAAAGTAAAAAATATAATTGTATTTCATAATTTAGTTGAAATTTTTAAATATGTGTGTTTTTTTAATCAACTCTGAAATCAATTTTTTCTATTATTAAGTTTAACAAAAGTTCTAAAATTGGAAAGGATAGTATAAATAATAAGTTTTCTTTAGATGAGAATGTAAATTTAGCCATTTAACATATATATATATAAATTTTGATTTTTTACACAATATTTTCTTCACAAAAACATTATTTGTATGAGGTAATTCTGGAATGTTTTTTAATTTCTTTAACAGGGGAAAAATGCTTATTTTTAAGTAGGATGTTTTAATTGAAAATTTATCTGAAGTCATCAATGTTATTAAATTCCAAACTCTTATTATCCAAAAAGTAAACTAATACTTGTACAATTTTATTGTAAAATGTTTTTATCATATTTCATACCCACTCTTTTCAATTCATGTGTTAATAAAATTAATTCTGTTTTAGAAGGTTTGAAAAAAATGTTATATATTTTATACTTTTTTTAATATATTAGTTTATGTAAATGTTTACTATAATTACTCATCATAATGCTCTTTCAGTTTGGCAAAAATTATACAAATGATTTGCTGGACAAAATTATCTTGTTTATTGTTAAAATATAAGTAAAAAAGACTATAAACAATTTTTGAACTAAGCATTAAAATTAATTTCTTCTTAGGATGCAGGAGGACTGAGTGGGAGTTTGCCATCTTTTGGAAGTACTGAAGGATTGCATTTTTGTGGTATTGATGAAGCTGATATAGGTTCTTCACATCCTGTGGATGTGCAAAGAACAAAGGCTGCTATTGAACACATTCAGCAAAAAATTTCTCGTACCAAAGAATTAATTAAAGTTGAGCAAACTGCAAGGGATGGTATGTTGTAATATTATTCATAAAAAAAATATTATGTTATCAAATGCTTATTTTCTGCTTCAAATAATTAGTTGAAATTATTTATTTCTTCCCTACCTTATTGTGAACTGGTGATGTGAATTGTTAAATTATCTTATGTGTTTTATTTTTCACTAATTGATAATAAGTTTTTTTTTTTTAAATTGAGAAATCAAGAAGTGTTGAATATTTATATATATTTAATACTATTTTTGCAATAAAATTTTAACTTTTGTAAATGTATAAATATTGATGTAAATTATGTTTAAAAAAATTTATAATATTACATTCTTGCAATTTTCTTTTAAATTTGGGAAATAAAATATGTTTTTTTAGGTAATATCTGTATTCTGTTTTCTAATAACTTGAAGTATTTTTTAAAATTAAGTTGAGTTATATTGCACTTTTTTTTTGCAATTTCATTAATTTGCCAAGGAACATTAATATGTATGTGTTCCATAGAACTACACAAAAAGTATGTCTACTGAAATATTTTTAAAGTGATAACTTCAACAGGCACGTTTTTCTGGAGAGTGAACTTGAATGAATGTCATGCTCGGGTTTGTAACGCTCATTTGGCTTTTTTCATCTTTAGTCGGAAATCGTACTTGTGCAAGGCCGTCCGGGACATACTCATCCCTAAAAAGAAAAGGGGGGACGTTTTCCCCTCCCCCTGCCACTCCGAAATGACATGAAATGCGGTAGTTTGTCCCCCCACCAATACAATGTAAAAGTAAAGTTCCTAGCTTCGATCTAAGTGCCCCCCCTCCTGCCACCTCTTTCTACAGAAATGAATAGAGGGATTCTTTCTAATCCTAGTTGAAGCTTGAAAATGAAACATGTAATATTTTTTTAAAAAATAAGCTTAGAGAGAGAGAAATCCTACACTAAAATTAAACAAAATGTAGAAAAAAGACAAATTTTTATAGAACCAAGTAAATAGTATAATTATCATTAGCAATATTGCAGTGAATTTTAGAATAAAAATCTATTTCTGCTAGCGTATCAGAATAGCAATGAACAAATAGTTCTATTAATCACATTACTTAAATATACTTCGAGTCTAAAAAGAGAAAATTAAAGCAACAAAATTAAGTGTACAGGTATTAAGAAAAAGTTATGTTAAATAATTTAAATGCAAGAAAACAAAATATAATTAAGAAGACTTGCATTGCAGATATATTTGTTCAAAACTGCCATACAATGACAAAAGAGGTAGTATAAGCTAGAGATTATGTGATATAAATCTTTTGATTAAATCCCTTTTTAAAGGTTTTGACCCAGATTGTGACAAATTGTGAAGTTATCACTTCTATTGTGTGGTCATAAGCACACACACTTTTTTTAAGAAATGTTTTTATTAATAATACATTACTTTAAGGTTAAATAAGTATATTAAATCTTATTTTTTGGTAGATATAATTATATTTTTTTAATAAATTATCCATAAAAACATATATATAATATATATTTATACATTTGCATCCTATGAATAATTTAAAGTTCACTTTAATATTTTTACTGAATATTTTGACTTCTGTAAAGTATTCTGATGCAAACTGATTTTTATTAAAATTCTGTTCAATGTCCTAAGGAGAAAAAAAAATGTAAGAATTTTTAAAAAAAAGTTTCAAGATATTATATTTGTGTGTAGTTTATTAATACTTAGCTAGAATATTCATTATTGCTGCATTATATTATTATTGCATTATTGTTCTTTTTTTAGAGAATGTTAATGAATATTTAAAACTTGCTACTAATGCTGATAAACAGCAACTGCAAAGGATCAAAAATGTTTTTGAAAAGAAGAATCAAAAATCTGCTCAGCTGATAACACAACTACAGAAAAAACTTGATAATTATACCAAGCGCATAAGAGAATTGGAGACTCATGGTTTACCTCGAGGAGTTTTGAGAGACATGGGCCAAGGATTGAAGTATGTATTTTAATACCTCACACTGCAGATGTTCTTAATGTTTTACTCAATAATTTTTTAATGTAGTTGATCTTAATGCATTATTGATATTCAGCATTTTCATTTTTAAAATATTTATTTCTTACTAATGTTCTAATGTATTATACCAAGTTATGGTTTCTGACTTACTACTGTAAAATTTCATAATAAGCATATCACTTTCTGTCTATAAATGCTGATGAACCAAGGTAAATAAAAAATATCAAAACAATGTGAATAATTATAGGATTGATGCAAAAAGAAATGAAAGTATATAAAATTTGCAATGAAGATTATGTTTGAAAATGTCACTTTATTTTTATCAAACTCTTTTAAAATGAAATATTGGTGTATAAATTAAATTAAATTAAATATTAAAGTATACAAACAAGAATTTAATATAACTTAAATATTTTTTTCTGTTTAATGCATCAGTTATAAAGCTTTCCAATTATATACAGTCATATTTCTTATTTTGTATATAAAATTACTCATAGATGTTCCTGTTTTAGACTCTGTTTACCAATTGCTTGAGATGAAATTCAGTTTTATTATTTTCAATATGTAATATTTCTAAAATTATTTATTAATCTATTTATGAATTGAGCAAACAAAGTTAGTTGATGTTTCAGATTTATTTATCAATTGTGCAATTAAAAATCTTTTACCTGACAAACTTTATTAAAGAGATGGTTATCCTTTTACATAAATAACATAGTTTTCATGTCCATACAAAAGAGATTAAATTGTCTTGGAAAAATAAAGCTGATTTAAAATCTTTAGTGAATTAATTAATAAATGTACACTTTGGAGCTACTAAAAACCATATATTGTTTTTGTTGTAGTGCAGGATATATTCATATGTATCAGATGATTTAAAAGGGCTTAGTATTTCTTTTATAGGAGCTGTGCTTATAGTTGGTATTTTTGGTTATTGTTATTAGTTATGATTTATTTTTAAAAAAACTCTCATATTTCTCAAATGTCTGATTTTTAACAACAAGGTTTGTAACACACACAATTCAAATTTGCTAATTTTTCCTCATCATCCTGCATCAGATGTTCATTGAAATAAAACCCTCTCTTGAGATTTTAATATAAAAAAAGCATTATAATCTAATATTACTTTTGTCAAAAAATCCTTTGTTCCATATTTATGTTATGTATTATTTATATTGATTCCATATTATATACTTCAACAACTCCTAAGTAAATAATATAATATTTTTTAATGAAATAAGGGCTTTTTTATTATTTAAATTGAATTTTGAAACATGAGATTGAATAACATTCTAAGCAAGTTAGTATTGAATGTTGATAATAAGTTTCCATTATCAACAATATGAAAAAATTGTCATAAAAGGAGATTTCAATGAAAAGTCTAATGTACCCCAATATATATGGTTTTCTAAAATGATAGTTTTGGAGAAAGTTTTCAGTTATTTTGGACAATTACAAACTGCTGAGTTTCAGGATTTTTTGGATGCTTACTTTTTTGTTTTTGTATGAAGAATGTTACAATAGGCAAAAAATAAATTGCTTAAGTAATTATACTCAAAATGAGAAAAAAGAAATTTTAATCATGTTAAGTAAGAGAATTAATAATGTTTACACATCTGCTTCATTTGGGAAAAAAGCGTTCTGGTTGCATACCATATGTATGGGGGAAATTCAATTAGGGTTTGTTAAACCTTATTTATTATTCTTTGGGGAGACCTACTCCCATTCAGAGAGGTTTTTTTTTTCATTTGAAAATCAATCCACAAGATTTAAAAATTTCTCTGTGGGTATATCTAAGATGGTTTTTTAGAACTTACTTTGTTCAGCATGTATCTTTGATTAGTTTTTTTTTGTTTGTGTTCAAACTGATTTTACATTTTAGTAGGATCTTCTGTGCATAGTTAGTTTTAATTTAGTTTATTAATTAGGCAACAAATTAATTAGCATTTTTCAAATTTTAACTGAAAATTGTTTAAGTTTATTATTTTTAAGATTTAAATGTATAAGCTAGGTAGAGAAAGTGAGGCATTAATTTGACCTTAGATTTATAATATGATGATGGTATTTTTAGTGATTACCAACTGTTTATTTAGAAATAATCCTGCTTATATGCTTTTTCACATTAAATAGTATTTTTTAGTAAAGTAGGTAGAGCGAAGAATGTCTAGAGAGGGAATTTGTTATTGATATGAGTACTTACATTTAGTTATTTGGATTATGGCTTAAAACTGTTCTATTATATGGTTTGAAGTATACTTAATTAAAAAAAATTACAAAAATGAAACTAAAGATGATTAAATGTAATTAAAATAGAATATTGGATGTTTCGAAGAATATTCAATGATTCATATATAAAACAGTTTTGTAAATTTAAGTTTTCACAAAAATTTTTTTTCATCATGTCATCATTATTTATTATTATTATTTTTAAATAGTGATAAATGAATTTCAAATGGATTTTGAAAAATGGATTATTGCTTGAATCATATTCCACTTTCTATTGTAAGAGTTTGAACTTTTTATACCTTGTACAAAATTTTCAATTTATGCTAAAGTTATAAAGTTTGGTTTTTAATGTGATTTAGACATTCCCAATTCTTAAATAAGAAAGCTTTTATTAAATTATTTTTGTAGTATTTATTATTCTGAAAAGCCAAGAAGAAAAAGTACAAAATTTATGTATGGCATAGTTTTTTCCTTAATGTTTTGAGGGCTTTCTTAAAAAAATGATATGAAATGCTTGTAAAAATGATTAATAAATTTTATTTATTGGTGACTGTCATAACTAAATTTATATACTTAAGTTCGTATAATTTTATCCTGTATAAAGCCTTTCAGAAGTCTTGAATTAATATAGATATGAACTTTAATACCACTACTTACTTTTTATGTTGAATTTAAAAGCACTTCATTTAAATAAACTGTTACATTCTTCTTTTTTTTAATAATCAAATTTAAAAGCGTGTGTGTGTGTTTAAATCATGAACTGAAAGTTTGATTTTATAAATTCTTTTTGTTGCCTATCTTATATATACTATTTTTACTTAGCTTTTGAGTCTTCAAAATACTCAGTCTGAAATAGTGAAAGATTTATCATCCATTAAATACCTTTAATGTTTTTTATTAATGCATTAAAAATAATTGTATATTTTTATGCATTTATAATATATTGTTTAAACCTATATAAAATCTTTTTCTCTGCAGAGATTTAAAATGAATTTTTTTTGCGTGGCTTTTATTAAAAATAGTTGTCTTTTTATTGCCTTTTTTAGAAGAGAACTTATAAAATTAAATGGAATCTAAGTGGACATAATAACAGAATAAGTTTCAAGATGATTTAGATTTTAGTTTTCTGAATTAATTTTTTGAAAATTTGGATAATTTTTTGTGTGTTAATTATATATTTTTTCATAACATTTTAAAAATTGAAGGCTACTGATATTCTTTTAGTTAAAACAATTAAATTCTTGATTTGTTTTAAAAAAATTTAATCTTGAACTACTTTTACATATTGATGCCAAGATATTATTAATGATTTTAAAATCTTTTAACATGTAATAATATTAACTAGGTATAATTTTTTTCTTGAATTAAATAAATAGTAATTGTTACAAGAAGCATTGATCTGACTTCATCTTCAATTACTTCATCTTACTAAGTTTAGAATTATAGATAATTCTAAAACTTAATAGGGGGACTTTATTCAACATTTAATCAAATATTTCAACCATTTTAGAGCTTAGAAACATTTATCGTGAGTCATAAATAGATAATAAATTTATTTTAAAGGGATGTTGGTGCCAATATTAAGAGTGGTTTTTCTGGTCTTTCTGGGTGAGTAATATATATCAACATAATGCTAAGCTGGCAATAGTGTGCATTTTGAAAAAAAAAAAAATTGGTACTAAATTAGTATTATTTCTCAATTAGTAATTTTTGTAATTACTAAACCAGAGGTTGAATGTACATGATGTCTTTAATTTGATTTTAGAAATATTAACGGTAATTTAAAAATAACTCTGGCACTCTGATTACTTTGTAGGATTTAGCTTTGCTCCTTTTTGCACATTTTAGTATTTTAGAAATAGAGCTATTCTCTTCTCTACCTTAATCTGAAAACTGATCACATAGCACATTTTGCTTTTATCCTCACTTGAAAAAGATAAATATTTTTATATTTGTTCTTTCAAAGGAAAACTGGAAGAAAAATATGTAGTTACAATTGTAAGATTAGCTAGCAGTTTGTATCAAGTAGAAAACGTTTATTTGTTGAAGAATTATGTTTTCATAAAACCTTTATTACCCCGCATAAATGTTATGTATTTTACAAAGATGTATATCATACACATACACATATATACATATATATGATTTCCAAAGAATAAAAGTATTAAATGCATTATTTATTTATGAATACTGAATGAAAGTTTCTTTTAGAAATACCTAGTAATTTGTGTATACTTGGTTTTTTTTTTTTTTGTGTGCTCGATCTCTGTTTAAATTTTTAATCCTAACATTTTTCTTTTTGATTGTAATACATAATTTTTTAAAATGAGTTATATGCTCTATTTTATCTATTAAGTGTTACTATATTGATACATCTCTTGAGTTGAATATTGTGTGTCTAGTAGTTATTTAATAGAATATGTATGAATTTATATTAATGCTGCTAAAGAGGAGTAGTTGGCAGTTTAAAAGGAGGACGATTAGGTCGTGCATCTATGAGTCATACAACTGCTGAGTAAGTGTTTCTATTCAATGACTATTTCCTATTTCTCTTTCTAAGAAACTTCAGCCTTCATATTTGTATGAAGTATATAAAAAATGCGTTTGATTTCTGACTTATGAGGAATGCAAACATATGTGTTACACATTTTATAAATTTTCATTAAAGAATAGCATTTTGAAATACTAGATTAAAAATGTTTTATTAACTTTTTTATGTAACTTATTTACAAACTTATAAGTATGTTGCACGTCTTTTCTAAATTTCTATTATAGCTTTTCGAAGTATCACATTTAAAAACATTTTCAGAAGTTGCATTTTATGAAATATTGAAATTTTCATCGTAACTGATATTTGGATTTCTTTTTATTGACAGAAGTGTGATGTCAAAACCAAGAGAATTTGCCCATCTTATCAAAAACAAATTTGGTAGTGCTGATAATATAAATTCAATGACTAGTATGTAAATTTTTCCCTGTCTCTCTTTGTTATTAAAATTAATATTTTTACTTTTGGAAGAAATTATATATCTACTCCCAAAAATCGTAATAAAAGGCATATAATTAGAGTAAAAAAATAATAAGGGGATATTTTTTTCACACACATAAACATGATATCATGATCTGAGACTTTAATTACATGCTTACTTACACAAAATAGAACCTCTATTAGTAATGTATCCAAAAGATTACTATAAAATTTTTTCAAATAATGGAATTAGGCCTATTAAGCTGATTTGTTCATGTACTTTGCATTGTTATGCAAAATTAAAATATTTATAAGTGTATCATACTATCTTCATTGAATGATGAAAGGAGGGAGATACATTTCTGTATTTTTTGTACTTATTTTATAGTGAAATTAAATGAAATCTTATTGACTCTGGTTGTGTAACTTAATATGCCATGATATTTTCTGTGAATAAATAATTTCTTCATTTCAGAACAGTTGACATTTTGATTCAATCATTAATGTAAAATAAATAATAGTAATCTACTTAATTTTCTTTCTTTCTTTCTTTTTTTTTAAAAAAAAAAAATTAAACATGCTTTTAACAAATTTAAGATGAATCTTTTACTTAGAGCAATTTCCAGTTTGGAAGGTGGGAGAGTGGACAACCTCAAAATCATGAGCAATAAAACAGATTGTTTTTAATATGTCAAATGAAAAGATACATATAAAGGAATTAGTGAAAAAAAGAATAAAATTAAATGGTAAAATTAATGTACTTTGTTGTGAACCCACACATTTTAGTGTTGAGTGGATTAACCCCAGATATTACTAAGATTAATATTAGTTATAAATACATTTCATGTATGATCTAAATCAGGATTGGCCAATATTTTTGGGAAGAGTGCCACAATCTGATGAAAAAAAAGTTATGCGTGCCACTTCCAACTTTTCGAACAAACAAAAAAATAATATATGAAAAGATGAAAGAATGTTACTTATAGACATATTATGAAATTTTTAGGCAAATAGCACATTTTTTATACAATTCTAAGTAGTGGAAATTTAAAAATATTATACAATAAATAAGGGAAAAATGAAAACTTAGGTTTTATGGTTTAATAAACTTTTTACAGGTTCAGAATCAGTATGATTAGATATAAAAAAGGAGTAACTCTAAACCGTTAATTCGAAATAACTATTAAACAGTCATTACTTGCTTCGTGTGGCTTTAGAATTTGTAGTTTTTTTTAATCAAGTCATCTAAATTGGGATTAGTTCACTTGAAAATGTTAGCAAAATTAGGTTGCCTTAGGTGCAAATCAGTTAATTTTGAATGACATTTTGATGTTATTATGTTCAATTTAGAAAGCATTCATTTTCAAACATGTTGATTCAAACCTACAATAACATCTTGCAGACATGTAAATTTAAAAAATTGTTTGCTGATACAAATTTCCAAAATTTAATATATTTCCAATCACTTGAAGATAAATAAATTTCTTATATTTGCTTTTTAGTGTAGTATGGTGCTGTAGGTCAATAATTGTTTTGGATTTCTGTCGGTTAATAATTAATGTCTTAAAGAGAAATTGAAAACAGGATTTGTGAAAGTTAGCATTTTTTTATCATCTTAAAAGTCGTCAAAAACCTAACAATGAATGAATCTTGCAAAAACAGATATGAAATTTTTAAATCCATCATTGCTTGGAACATTATTAATTTTAGTAGATAGTTCCTGCAATAGTGTGAAATGGGTGAATCTTTCTTCTCCAAAATGGAGACAAAAAAAAGCAAAAGTTTGTTCATTAAAGAAGATATACGGCCAACTAAGGTAGAAAAAAAATCTTTTCCCTGTAATCTTAAATTTAAATGATTTAAATATCATATAATATCAGTAGGAAAAGCTAAGTACAAAAACGAATTTTCCTTCTTGAGTAGCAATTAGCATTGGGCAGTTCATTGTTTTCTTCCACAGATATTTTAAAAAACCCTCCCTAAAATTCTAAAATCTCGCATTTTCCTTTGCAAAACCAGCACTAATAACAATAAAGGAACATTCTCTACCTAATCACTTTCTATTGTAATTCAATTAAATAATTGTATTTAAAATAAATTTTGAAGGTTTTTTTGTCAGAGACAACCACATTTTGATAAAAATGTAAGAAAAATTGCCATTTATTATTATTTTTCAAACTTTAAAAAAAAAAAAAATTCAATGAGTTTTTACGTGCTATGAGTTGGCCACCCCTGATCTAAATAGTAAAATACTGAAGTATTTGGATAAAGAAATTGTTCTCTTTTATTGAATAGGATGTAATAAATCATAAGGCAATTGAGGTAGCCAAATGGTCATGGCATTGAGCCCACAGTTGGCATTATTTCACAACTGAGCTAAATATTTGAACTTTGATTACAATCAAGACCTATAATGCAACAGTGCTAACAAGCATTTAATCTGTTGAGATTTAAAGTTTTCACATTGGCATGTGAGGAAGTTAAGATGATATGGTATTAACTCAGAAATTGTCATCCTTATTTGATTGTGATTCAAACTCATGATTTTGTGTGTCAAAAATGATGTTTAAATTTACAAGATTCATTTCATATGCAATTTTAATAAACTTTCAACTGAGAGTAGTACATTATAAGCCAGAAAAATAGTTGAATTTTTTTGGGATTCTACTGTGCATATTCTTTTACTGCATATATGCATTTACTGTGTATATGCTTAGATACTTTTGCTTCATAAGAATTGGGAATTCAAAATTTGACTATCATTTCGTGTGTATATTTTTAATAATATTGTAATTCAATATTCATTTTTATGATACATTTAGTTTTTTAGACTTGTAGCTAAGTTTAAATAGTTCTTAATTATTTTTTTTTGTGATTTGTTTTTTATATAAATAAATCTCTGAAAAGAAAATTATTTTTAATTGTCAGAAAATTGATAATAAATACATATTTTTCATAAAAGTAAATAAATCAGATGTGATAAATGATAGAAAAAAAACATTAATATTTTAAAAAAATATTCATAAATTTCTTACCAGTTTTTTCCACTAATGTTTTAAGTTATATTGACTTTAACATTGATGCTTTGTTTACTGTTTTATTCTCTCTCTTCATAAAGATGACTAATCTGTACGAGGGTGGTCTGAAAAGTTGCCGACCTCAACGTGAAGAAGGCACCATTTGTCAATAAAATCAAGTGAATTTCGTTGTTCATCTGTTGACAGTTACTCTCCAAATTTTCAGCCATTTTGGATGCGCACTTGTTATGTAGCAGTCGTTTGAGTAAGTTGATGTGAGTGTTTTTGTGAAAATGGACAAAATCGAGTATCGATCTGTCATTAAATATTTGTTTTTGAAAGGCTATACGTCCACACAAATCAAAGATGAGTTGGAGTCTGTGTATGGGGACTCTGCACCATCATTTACCTCAGTGAAATTTTGGGCAGCTGATTTTAAATCTGGCCGTAAGAGCTTGGGAGACGATGAACGTTCGAGACATCCAATATTGCAACTGCCGATGAAAACATTGCCAAAGTTCACCAAATGGTGCTAGACGACTGCCGAATTAAAGCAAGAGAGATAGCAGAGGTTATGAACATGTCAAAAGAGCATGTTTGTCTCATAACATTTAGGCATGAGAAAGCTGTCCATGCGTTGGGTGCTGCGTTTGCTCATGTTAGACCAAAAACGTGTTTGAATGAGCATTTCCAATGCTCTTTTTGCGCAATAAATCCGAGTTTTGGTGCCGATTAATTACTTTAGATGAAACTTGGATACACCATTATATGTCCGAAACAGTGGACTGCAAAAGGGGAACCAACTCCAAAAAAGCAAAAACTGTTTTTTCGGCTGAGAATGTGATGGCAACTGTTTTTTGGGATAGTTGTGGAGTTATTTTAATCGATTATCTTCAAAAAGGAAAAACCATTACAGGAGAATACAACGCATTATTACTTTACAAACTGCAGGCAGAATTTGCGGAAAAATGGCCACATTTGCAGAAAAAAATCCTGTTTCACCAACACAACGCACCATCTCACACCTCAGTGGTTGCCATGGCGGAAATCCATGAATTACGGTTTGAACTGCTTGACCATCTGCCTTGCTCACTAGATCTAGCCCCAAGCGACTTCTTTTTGTTCCCTCATCTAAAAATTGCACTCGAAGGACAGAGATTTTTGTCAAATAAGGAGGCATTCCTCTTTGTGAACAATTATTTTGCAGAGAAAAACGTCAAGTACTATTTGGACGGGTTACAGAGATGGGAGCATCGCTGGGAGAAGTATTTAGAGTTACAAGGAGACTATATTAAAAAATTAAAAAAAAAAAATCAGAAAAAATGTCTTGTATCTTTGTTAGGTTGGAAACTTCTCAGACCACCCTCGTATTTACACATACAGATATACATTTTAGTACAGTGGTCTTCAAAGTAGGATATACAAAGAGGTATTTGACAATATGGCTCATAATCATTTGCAAGTGTTTGATCATGTAACATGTGAGTGATAGGCATTTCTGTAGCTGATTTCACTAGCATTTGGGGAGCTCAACAAAATGAAGGCAACAGTTTTAAAGCACATGTGCACACAAGTACATAATAATCTAAACCTTTGAAGGGAAGAAATCTCTAAATGTTTCGTAATAAAATGCTGCTCATTGCTCATGTTAAATTCTGTACAATGTAAGTTTGCAATTTAATTTAAGTGCAGAAATATTGTTTAAAATAAAAATAATTTGACTTGACTACACACTCACTCATTTACACACGTGTGTGGAGTACAACATAATTATTTTCATTTTAGGAGTAGACCATCAAAAAAGTTTGAAGACCACTGTTTTAATAAATGGAAACAAAAATTTTAGAAATTAGGAAAAAAAAAAATTTAATTTATAATTGCTTGGATTGTTATTAAGTAGTTAATTCTGCCTGTATTTAGATTGAGTTTTACAACTTTGGAGAAAAGTATGTAAATGTTTGAATTTCAGATAATTTTTATTAATACACACATTGTTATTAAATTAAGAACAGTTTTCAATTATAGGCATGGAGATATATTTTAAGAAAAAGATTACTTTTCAAGTTTTCTGTCAAAATTCCTGGGCTTTAAGCTAATTTTTTTGTTCTGGTTTAACTAAAAAAAATATATTGGTTCAGTTCTGTTTTTTGTTCTGCCAAAAATAATGGTTTTTGGTTCAGTTCCGAATGCATAATTTCATTTTATTTATATCCTTATTTATACTACAAAAAAATTCTATCATGAGCAAAAAGTATAATTCTATCAAAAATTAGAAGATTTCATTTTTTTTTTAAAGATTGATACAATTGACCAGCATGTGTGATATTAGTTGTGAGCAGAGAATGACCAGCATTGGCATTGTTATCCATTATCAAAATGGCATTTAACAACTAGGTTCATGATTTTGTTGATTATATGTACTCTTGTCGCTTGGCGCTCACATCTCATAGCCCTTATTACATGTCACATCTCATACCTCACATCACATTATTGCCCTTGCAATAAATATGTAAAAAATATATTTATTTATTTAACATAGGAAAATTGCTGAACTGAAATAAACTGATATTTTTTAAGGTTCAGTTCCAGTTTTTGTTCTGACCAAAATAACCTTTTTTTCTGGTTTTCAGTTCAGTTCCAAGCCTTGCAAAATTGTTTTGACTATAAAACATATAAATTACTCTTTGTTTTTTGACACAAAGGCAATACACAATACACAAATGAACTAATTCAAATTAAAAGGAAAAATAGGTTTTAAAAAAGTGAAATGGTTATTGAATGGAATTAAATTCTATGAGGTATATCTTTCTAGGCAGCAATGTTAAGAAAAAAAAAATGTTTTGTTACATAATTTAATATTTGCAAAAATTAAAATTGTATTTTTCAAATCAATGAAAATCAGGAAATTAAAATATTAGTTTTATTCAGATGTTCAAATACTTAAAAGTGCTTATAAAAAAAAAAATTCCATAAAATGACATATTTTCAAAATTTTCCCTTTTTTCTTTTAATGATAAATTTATTACTAATATTATTAACTGAAAATTTCAGAATCTGAGGAGTGTAATGATGAACCTGAATTGAATATTCATGGCAGTGCACTTTCAACTCATAGGTAATCTACTAATAGTAATTATGATGCAGTAATTATTCTTTAGTGAAATGAAAGAATAGAAATAATTTTCTTGCTGTTATCGTTTTAAAGTATTGAAAATAATGGAGAATTTCTTGAGTAGATTTTAAGGAATGCATACACTACCACCATTCAAAATTATAAATAATTATGTTAGTATATAAATAATTATGTTATTATATAAATTGACATGATTGTATCAGTTAGATAGAGAAACTGAATATTTAACAATAATTATTTTTTACATAACAGTTATTTATATATTTTACATAATTTTAGATTAGAATTGTGTGTAATTACAGTAAAAATTTTTTAGTTTAAGAGTTCTGGACATTTTTTTATTGTGATGTTGTGATATCCTTTATGTCAATCTAGGATTTAATTACTTGCAACAAAATTTTATAAATTTAATTAAAAAAAAATTTTAATGACAAATTTAAGCTTTAAACTTTGAATAGCTTTTGTACTTTGATAATTTTTAATATAAATCTTTAAAACATAAGCAAATTTTCTATCCATAGATATATATTTTTATTGAAATTTTTATTTGGTGGCCTATGTTGCAAACTGTTAGCTGGAAATGTTCAAATAAAGCCATTAGTTTGAATCCTGGTTCCTACATTTGAGCAGAAATATAAAGACTTTTAAAATGTATTAACTCCAATGCAATTTCAAAAGACTGCATGAGATATGGTGTGGACGGAAACAGGCTGACATTCATTCATCATTTGACTAAGACTCTAAAATTTCTAGATTTATTATTGTTAGTTTTCTTGTTGCCTTAGCTCAACAATTAGTTCAACTCAAATCATGGACTCAAAACCTGGCTCAAATGGAATACATCGTGCAAAATAATGGATATGTTATACGTTAATTTCACCTTGGTCCAAAATATCTTTGGAGGTGTGGTATGAAAGTTAAAGAGGGCAAAACAGCAGCTCATATATACATCAAATACATACATCTCATCTTCATTAATTGACTGAAGTGTATAAATTTGATTATAATCTAGTTCTCTTGATGCTTTGGCCTAACAATATGTTTTTTGAAAGTATTTAGGGGAACCATTTCATGGGTGTACATTAGACTTAGAATTTGATGTATGAGTTGTAAAATATTTTAAAAATATTTTTAAAAACTTTTATTCCAATTTTAAAATACTAAAAGCTCTTCTAAGAAATTTAAGTTATGAAATTTTTTTTCCCTCTTGCATAAAATTGATTTATTTTCCTTCCTTCTCCTTGTCTTTTACAAAAAAGTCTATGTAGATTGCAATACTTTTGAATTGTTTATTGGGATAAATGTTGATGAAATACTTTCATTTCATATTGATATGTAAAATTAAATTTTGGTTACTAAATCTAGTGATATCTTTTTAAAATCAAATTATCTTAACAATTTATTTATTAGTACCCGTTATACATCAGATGAAGAGAATTCTAGTGTAACTTCAGAGTCAGGCCAAAACCAAAACCAAAATGCTGGTGAAGCACAAGTTCATTCAACTGTTCCAAGTCCTCATCATCATGCTGCACTTCAAAGTTTACCATCTGGAACTGAATCAACTACTATTCATTCAATGGGTCCAGCTTCTTTTGATTTAGAACCTATTCTGCAAGAATTACGATCACAACGTGATGAATATCAGCATTTGGTGGAAGAAATAGAATCTGTTAAAGTAATTGCCTTTGGTGTATTGTCTGAAAATATGAGATTTTTTTTAATGAATAACTTATAACTTATGAATTTAAAAGTACTATGTTTTATGTAAATAAATCCTTTTGGT
Organism: Trichonephila inaurata madagascariensis; assembly: GCA_019973955.1. Taxonomy (NCBI): domain Eukaryota; kingdom Metazoa; phylum Arthropoda; class Arachnida; order Araneae; family Nephilidae; genus Trichonephila; species Trichonephila inaurata. The sequence goes on along the minus strand of BMAV01021860.1, from coordinate 84,636 downwards.
TAATATTAGAATCTATTACCAATTATGTTATGTAAACTAATTTCAAACATACTAAACTAATTTTTCAATTAATAATCAAGGAAGAAGGAGAATAGTCAGTTATTTATTTGATATATAACTAAAAGTTCTATTTATTTTAATGAAGCAAATTCTGTATAGTCATTATATTGAGACATTTAAATTCAGAAATTAAACGAGCTATACATATATAGTTATGGTTACTAAGCATATTTTATCATTTGTTTCTTGCACTTCTTTCTCTTGTCTTTTTTGTTTATAACTTTAGAGAATATAAAGATTTATGTATGATTGAAATATTATAATAAATCATAGATATAACATTTTAAATTATTGTGTTTTGTATTTCTTTATAACTAACTTATCTTAGGGCACGGGGGATCTTAGCCTGTTCTTTAATTTTATTTAAAAAAGGGAAAAATCGCTTTATTTCCTGATGAATTTGCATTTTACCCAAACATCTTTTCACACCACATAATTTGTTATTTAATCCTATAATCATATTATCAGATGCATTACAGTGTATTATAATTGTAATTTATAATGTATATTAAGAGAGTTTAAAATTATAAAGTCATCATACTTTTAATTATATTTGTGTTTGGTAACTCCTGGGAAATTATTCATTGAGGGGCTTATGATTATGGCAAGCTTTTTACATAAAAATACTTCAACTCATGATTAAAAATTAGATTTATCGTAATGTGCGATAAAAGCGACTTCAGAATCCAAATGATCATGGTTGCAAATTTGTGACCAGTGCTCAATTTGTTGGCTCACGTTGGGCCACTGAACGCTAGCCATGTAGAGGGGCTGACACACATTGAATAAGTGGAGGCTCAAAGTCCTCATTTGGCATGGTGTGGAAGTTTGGAAAGTGGGGCCTCAGATTAGTATCACCCTCATCACTTGACCAAGTGTCACAATTACGAGGTCCATCGCAAATGGACTTCATGTAGCATCAAAGGTCGACATTAATAAGCTATCAATTAACCAAATATATGGTTACACCAAAACTAGGAAATATGCTCATAGTGAAAGAACAAAGTAACATTTCTAAGAATCAAAGTCTATGTTTGTTACTTGTGGTATAGAGAAAATTATACAGCTGTTAATTTACAGTAGTTATGTTAATGTTAAATTAAGGGTTGTGGCAAAATTCAAGTGATCATGCTATAATTTACTGAGATTATCAACTTAAATAAGTCTGGTTTTTGATTGAATATACTGATTGAGAAAATGTAAAAAAATTTTTCAATGTAGGTAATACATTTTGAAGTGTACTGCAGTACAAATATTTAATTTTAGTTTCATCAAGAATAAATGATTTTTTCTTCAATTATATGTTGCATAATATATTATTTTTAAATAAAATAAATAACATTGTTAATTGTAATTTTTTAGGGACAAATTCAGCAAGAGTCTACTTATTTCGGTCAAGCTTTGCAGGAGGAAAGATATCGATATGAGGTATAGAAAATATTTCTCTTTTTCAGTTCTTAGTAACTAATATTTGTTAAAGAAGAATGTATGTTTGTAAAAATTGCTTTTTTTAATTCAACAATTACATAAAAGTTAAATTTTTTAAAGGAATTATTTGGAAGCATAATGATCTCATTTTATTATATTTCTTTTAAATAAAATATTCTCTTAAAATTTTTGATAATATAGAATTGCAGAACTCTTTAGTTTTTAATAGAATCATGGAAAAAAATTTAAGAATCTAATTTTGCTTAATGAATGTAATGGAATATTGTTCAAAAATTTAGAAATACACCATTACAGTAATATGTATATTTAATTCTTTTTTAATATTAACTTTGAGAGTGTTTAATGTTATTTATTTGATTATGTAAAACAATCCATCACATTTTCGGAAATAGTTTTTGTATATGAGGTAATGATTTGTATTGAGTTAATTCAATGATTTTCTTTGAAAGCAAATATATTAAATATTAGGAACTATTTATAAAAATTCAATCACTGCATAAACAAAAACTCTTTTAAATGAAAATAATTGTCTATTTATTCCTTTAATTAGCGTCTAGAAGAGCAGATGAATGATTTGATAGAGCTGCACCAGAATGAAATTGAAAATTTAAAGCAAGGTATCGCTGATATGGAAGAAAAAGTGCAATATCAAAGTGAAGAAAGGCTCAGAGATGTGCATGATGTTTTAGATAATTGTCAAACACGTGTAAGCATTTAATAGTATTTTCAATAGTTAGTTTAGACTTAGTGTTACATATACACATATATATACACTGATGGCCCTTTAAATTGTAACACTAGGACAGAAAGCAAAGAACAAAACTTTACTTATTGTATGTATATGCATTGTAGGGAGAAAACATGATTAAATTTTTAGACAATTTGGAAGAATACAGGGTCTGAATTAACACATTGCTACTGCCTCTGGCAGCTGAAAGGGCTGCAATGGTCAGGCATTGAATCGAACTGGGATTGGATTTTGTGGGCAAATCATTCCATATTACTTCAAGTCAATGCCACACTTCATCAATTCTAATGGTTGGAAAATGATAACTGCTGAGTGTCTCAACAAGCCATGGCCAGATGTTTTCAGTTAGTGAGAGTTTTGGAGAACGTGCTGGCCCAGGTAACACTCGAACACCATCTATGCTGAAGTACACTGCAGGCTACACAAAATGCAACACCAAGAAGGACCAGAGATATCACAGCAAAGTTTATTTGCAGATAACTTGTTGTACAAAGGTCAAATGATTAAAATTACAGCCTCTTGTGACATGTGGATGATGACAAAATCAGTAGTTAGTGCAGCCGCCATTGTTGGCTATAACCTCTGTCACACGCCTCAGCATATAATTAAAGAGGCTTTGGATGTATCCTTGGGGTACAGTAGTTCATGCAGCTTCCACATAGTGCCAATGTTGATGTGGTGAAGAAGCAGGTGGTGTATCTCGGACCAGTTGTTGTGCAAGCATGGACCATATGTTTTCGATTGACAATAGATTGGGAAAACAAGCAGGCCAAGGAAGCAATTTAGTCTGATGGATAAAGAACTCTTGAACATTGTGTGCCACATGTGGTCATGCATTAGCCTGTTGGAATATGGCTGATGGCAATTGCTGAATGTATGGGAGGAACCACAGGTTCCAACACGTTAGAGATGTTGCACTGGCTGTTCAGTGTATCAACAATAGCATACTAGATAGGTGTAGCAGTGAAATCCAATACCACCCCAAAACATGATACCAGGTGCAGGACCAGTGTGGCAATGCATAACGCAACAAACAGTTCACCAGTCTCCAAACTCGAATCCGACCATCGTGATGTTGCAGGCAGAAGCAGGATTCGTCAGTAAACACAATGTTGTTCTATTCTGATGTCCATGTCTGCCGATCATCGCATCATTTTCGGTGCAAACACCTGTGGTTTCCAGTCAAGGGTGCAATGAACGCCTTGTTGACATTCCACTCTGCTGCAAACGGCATTGAATGGTACGAGCAGACACCAAATGATGCGTAACAGACCGAATCTGCTGTGCTAAGGTTCATGATGTGTCTGTGTGATCCATCACTGCCATGCGCACAATCCCCCTGTCATCAGGGCAGTGGTGCAACAAGATGAATGTGATTGGCCCAGTCGGTCTTTCACCTCTGGCATCCAGCTATGACAGATTGGCATCACAGTTGCTTGGTTTTGTCCAATACGTTGATTGATTTTCTGAAGGATAATCCATTATTCCTATAGGCTACTATTCTTCCTTGGTCGAATTCAGAAACTTGGTCAAAAGATGCTCTATTTCTTCCATGAAACATCAGTAAACAGCTTATGCAAAAAGTGTTTGAAAAAATAATTGCTTTGCTTCAAATTGCCTATTTATTTTCCCCTTATATAGTGCTACAGTTGGCCGTGATGTGCGTCTACATTATAATGCATATTTCCTCGCTGCCAACGTGTGATGTAAATTTCACATTGTTAGCATGCTTCTTTCAGGGTATTGCATTTTGTGTGGCCAGCAGTGTATTTCAGGACATAATGGGCAATATTCAGTTTCTTTGTGTTATCTTGTTGAAAGATTTTTCCAAAGTCATAAAGATAAGGAACAGCCATTGGTGTTAGATAATTCTATGAAGTCACCCTAATACCTTTGTTACATCATCTTGGTAGTGACAAGGAAGTTTTCATGCCTTGGCCAGAGTGGAATTTTTCTACAAAGTTGTTATTTTGACCCTGTTAAAAGGATGGACTGTGTAAGACCATGGCCATTCCACTACATACCAGACTGCATTACAGTATATTGATGAATGAATGGAATGTGTTAATAGTTCTTGCAAGCAGAGCATGTGCATTTTCCTCAGTACCATCTGGCGTGGATACGTCGATCATGATGACACAGAACCAGGATTCAACTAAAAAAATATTTTTCCATTCCTTTATCCAGTGACTCGGGGGACGCATGTGGCCCACCATCAATAATTTTGCAGCCCGCAAGATGCATTACTAATTTACCAAATAAGATTCTTTTTAGCAATATTTTTGTTTTTAGTGTATTGTTTTGCAACAAATATATCCTGAAACTATTTCTATTTTATTTTACGTTACTTCTATTTTTATACATATTTAAAAGTGAGCAGTATTCCATTGCACCCCCTCCCTCTCCCTGCAGCATTACGCTTGATTCTTGTAACTTTATTGTGCTGCTCATTGCTAGAGCTAGACATATTTGATCATTGCATTATTATTATTAAATTATCAATGTTTGTATACGTGAAAAATAATGAAAACAATAATAATACTCAATTCTGTTTTAAATTTTCACTCCAATAAATGTTTATAATGGATCCAAGTCTAATATAAAGATATATACATATTTTTATATGTGGCCTACAAGATTATAATGTTTTTCTGAAGTGGCCTGCAAGGTCATTTCAGTTGGCCACCCCTGCTCAAGGCATTGCCACACTGTCTATGCAGATTCTTGACATTTTGCAAATAATCCAGGTTAAAAAATTAAACCACATAGGAAACTACTGCTGCTTGAAACAGAAAAGCATATTGGAAGTACTTTGTGAGGAATGATTGAGTCTGTTCATATCATCCCCCCCCCTTTTTTTTAAAAAAAAAAAAGAAATTAAAATAAGAGACAAAAAAGCAAGATGATAACAAATCATCTGTTAAAAGTTTCATGGGTATGTGTAAAGTTCTCTTTTGGCAATGGTTGAAATATTTAATGTGCTTACCAAAGAAAAAAATTGAAAAAAAAAAAAGTACTGAAAATTAACAGTAAAAATACAGGTCATTGTGGTTAGTATAAGAAGTGTACTGGTGAGTACCACCAGACTGCTGGGATAATCCATAAAATACAAGCATAAAAGCCCTGTGGGTGGTTTTTTCTTTCTTTTTTAAAATTTTATGTAGACCGTGACTTTTTAAAAATTCTTGCCTTGTGTGCAAAATTTGATCAAAATTGAGAAATAATTGTAGATTTTTATGAATTACTTACCCACAAACATACTTTTTGATATATAGATATGTATGTAGTTCATAAATAGAGATTTTTAAAAGCTTTTTACAATATTGTATTTTGCATTATTAAACGAATTGATAGTAATAAAATACTTATAATATAGTTTCTTCAAATTATGTTCTCTTCATATTGCTTTGATGTATGTATATGTTATATTTATATACCATCCATAGAATAACTGTTAGCTATTATATACATAATGCAAGTATATCAGAAATTTTTTTTTTAAATATGCATATAAGATCTTATATTAACAGTGATAGGTATTTAAAATATATAAACGCTCAAATGAGTAAATCATTTAGAGTAATATTTTTTGTTTGTGTGTTTTGCTGTTTGATACATTTATAATATTATTAGGTGAATACTTTTTTGATTGATGTTTAGATATTAATAGCTCATAGAGGTATTTTATTATTAAGTTCCACCTTATTTATTTTTGAAATCAAGAAAAATATTTGTTTTTGTGTAGATTTCTCGCATGGAACATCAGCAACATCAACATCTTCAGCAGCTTGTAACTTTAGATGCTGTTGAAAATTCTCAAGCCAGAGCCCTATTATTAAAACTTGTCAATATTGCACTAACTGTACTCCAAGTAGTTTTATTACTTGTTGCAACTTTATCAAATATAATCATGCCTTTCTTACGAACCAGGTAATTTTCTTTCTTTATAGTATCATATTATATATTTATATGCAGAAATAAGTAATATTTTTTCCTTCTTTTCATGTTCATTGGATTTTGAGGGTTTGTTATTTTAAAAATTGGTTTTCAAGTGAAAGCTATAGAATTTGAATAATGTTTTTTTCTTAAATTAAAGTTTTAACCCATTTTAAATTTGTACTAATCATTTATATATTATCTGCTCTTATGGTTTTAACATAAGCAAGAAAATGCACAATTTACGTATACTAAGAAAAAGTGGCAAGTTGCCTAACTGGATTGCAACAGCACAAGAACACATGATATCCTAACTAGACTATGATATGCTAACATTGTGCACAGTTTGATCGATGCATTGAGCCTAGTGAACTAGTCTTTGTAAGACTTCAGGAGTATGTACATGACTTTTTTTGGTGTCTATGTAGACAAATGTGCATGATGAATGAAATGTGAAGAAATTCACAGCCAGTTTCCATGTTTATTATTTTGTGTCACAAACGTCAGTATTTATTCAACTGATAATACTGTAGTTTTTATGCTGTTAAAAATATCTATTTTTAAATATTTTCATTTATTTATTTTTTTAGTCCAAAATTTCAGTTATTTAAAATTATTTTTAAAAAGTTGAAAAAGATAAGGCACATTGTAATTACTGTAATAAAATGTTAACTTGCAAAGGATCACTTTAACAAGCAGCCTCTACAATAATTTAAAAACAGTTCACACATATGCACATGCATGCACACACACACACCAATCATCTAATGCTGGATAGAGTTCACTAAAGCAATTAAGCATTTTTAACTTTTTGAAGAATAGTTTAAAGGAAATTGTATCAAGACTTGTTGCTTTTGATGGATTATCCATTACTGCAACAAAACTATTCCTTACCACGAAATTACTCTCAAGTGATGAATTTCATTTATTCATTCTATGAAACTATCAAAAATAAAATTATAAGTAAATTTGAATATTTATTGAATGATGGAATTTTTTTCTTTAACTCCAAGTAAATGAACTAGCAAAAAAAAATTGCAGACATTTAAGATCTACATCAATATCTCGAAATTTTTTTAAATTTAGGATAATATAAATTCTTGTGATGCTAAAGCAATGTTAAAACAAATTTTTCGAGAAGTTAAATACACATACAAATTTTTCATTTGGATCCAATTGATGTGGTTGTATCAACAAATAATGAAACAAATCTAACTATACTAACAGAGGACTAAAGTTATAGAACATACGTTAAGAGTACATTTGTGTTATAGTCATTTTCCTATTATTCTACACTGTACTTATTTAAGCGGTCATATTATTAAAAGATTGATCTTCCACTGAATATAATGTGATTTCAAAATTATGAAAATTAAGTCAACTTAAGGAAGGATTGATTTTGGTAATACATATATAAACTAATAAAATATATATAGATATTGGTGTTGGGTTAAATATTGGAAGCAGTTCAGCTCCCAAAATATTGCTCATAAAAACGTATGTACAATTTATATCATTAGTTAAATTTTTATGAAACATATATAAATGAATAGTAATTTTGCTTTTGTAAATATTTAAATCTGTTTCCAGTCATTGTTTATTTATTTCATTACAGAGTTCGAACGCTTACTACTTTACTACTTATTCTTTTGATTGTCATTATATGTCACCAATGGCCTGAACTGCTTGAATTGTGTCGTTCCAAAGCTGTTACTTTGATTCCTCCCTTAGCACAGTAGGATGCCTAAGAAATATCTTCACAGAGAATTTTAATTTTTTATCAAAGGAACGTGAAACAAATAATTGTCCGAAAGGGTATTAGTGAGAATGTAAATATATGTGTGCGATAGAGTAATGCTAATGTTGTGCGAATGGTTATTGTACAAAATGTAAAAAGAAAAGATTACATCAGTATAGTATTCTAATGATTTTTTTAGTATGATTTTTTTTTTTTTTGCTCCCCACCTACCTATTTTTTCCATTTTTTTTTCTTGTATTAAAATTTTATCTATTTGCCATTTTATAAATATAGTTATAATTGAGAGATTTATCAAATTTTTAGATTGTGTTGTAGTTATTGTGCAATGCTTTATGAGGATTGTTTCAATGTTTTATGATTTTAAGTTATATATGTGATTGTTTTAACAAAACCAAGTGTTTATTTTTGTAGTGTTCAGAATTCAGATATTTTTGATTTATTCATCCTTATTTTTTTGATGTCTTATATTTAAAACAAATTATGTCAGTCTTTAATTTAATTGGATGATATGTATTATATATTTGTGATAAAGTAAAATTCTATAACTATGAAAATAATTTTTTCGTAATCCTTTGTATTAAAGTTTTAGGAATAAGAAACATTAAAAAAATTACATTTAAAACTCTAATAGATCTTGTTAAAAATTCATTTTATAATCAAACAGATATCCTAAAATTTCTAGTGTCCAAATAAAATTCTGTGAAAAGAAATTTAGACAGCATGTTGTAAGTGAGAATATATATGTATAAAACCAAGCTTAAGAAATGGCAGTTTGTATGCAATATATTCTTTTCTTTAAATATGAATGTAAACAGAGAAGAAAATAGAAAAGTAGGACTAAAACATTACATAAAACATTTATAAACTAGTATTAAAATCCATGTAATTTAATATTGATTGCAGAATGTTTGATGTTTGAAATTGGGAAATTTTCCTTAAAGTGTTTAAGCCACACTTTGTTTGAAGTGCCTCTAAATGCATACTGTTATTTAATTAATATGTAAGTTGCATTTACAATTTACACATACCTACTCTCTTGAAGATCTGATTTTTGAAACTTCTAGGAACAATTTAACTCTTCAATTAGTATTTTCTTGTTGTATGCAATTTATTTTTTTCCTGTTCATTTGAATAACTTAAAAAAAATTAACTGAACTTTCATTTATTTTTTGCAGAATTGTTTCAGATGTTTATGTAAATATTAATGAAACAATGATATATCTTAATATAAATTTTAAATCTTAAAAATTTTTTAAAGCTTTTATTAAGTTAATTTTTATAAATAGTATTAATATTTATACAGTATTATATTGTAAAATTTCAATTTTTCTTTTTCTTTTTAGTCTATGAAATGCATTTCCTATTAATTAAAATTTCAATTCGTTCATTATAGTAAATTTCTTCCTTAAAGATAAATACTGTTAACTTATATTGCAAATATGACATTAGTATTATGCATGGTATTGTTTTTCTGATTCTTAGTTACTAATAAAAATTGTTAGTTATGATCAACATATATATTCAAGAGTTCTTTAAGGTAATTTTTATAATATAAATTAGAAGCAATTATATGCACAGTTCTTAAAAAAAGTCAAAAATTAAAATATTTTGAATATATAGATTTTTCTATTTTTGGCAGTTTGGAATAAACTGCTTAAGCAGCTTTTTCTAGCTATTAAATGTTAATATTGTTGGAATATTCTAAATTAGAATTTTATCTTGATTAGTGTGAGAAATGCATGTATTCTATTTAAAAGTTTGGGTATATAAATTACACTGTTAATTTTTACTACATTTTTCTTACCTTAGTATAAATATAATGTCCATATAGTTATCCTTTATATTTTTCTCCAATATTCATTCTCCATTTATATTTCTTTCTTTATTGACAAATATTTGTATTTTCATTTAATCAGAATTTTATTTTTCCTTTCTTAGACATTCCTCCTCCCCAAATAATTTTACCATTGTTTTTCTGTATTAATAAAAATGTTAAGTATCATATCTAGCCAGTGTGCCTTTTCAAGTGTTTAATATAAAACACTTGGAAGATTGTGTTATAGAATTGTTGTAGGATATTTTTATGTATCATAATACTTAATTTTGTCCTCCTATGGAGCACAATTAAGGTATTATGATGTACACTTTCTTTCTGCTATGTCAGTTAAATGTTTGCTTTAAAAGTGAGGGGTATATTATTAAATAATTATGTATTCATTTTGTATTCTAAAAGTTGAGGAGAAAGGGATTATTTGAACAGTTTTTTTAGAAAAAGATTTAATTTGTTTTATATGCTTTAAAGGATTTTTCTTATGAGCCCCAAAATAGAATGATTTTCAATAATTGAAATATTTAAAGCAAGACATTTGCACCTTTCTTATAGTTAAGACACTTTGAACTCTTGAGATCTTTTCCAAGTGCACCTTTGAGTAAGAATTAAGTACTTTTTAAACAAATTTAAAGTCACCAATTCAGTGTTTTTAATGAAACCGAATAAAAAAAAAATCAAATAGTTAGAATCATTTGAGAGTAATTTTTAAATTTTATAACTTATATTTATATAAATTTAAATCCATCAAATATAATTTCAAGAAGTAATTTTAAAGTACAATATTTAATTCTTTCACTTATTTTTAATAGTTAAAATTTTTCAATAATATTCTTGTAAGTTATCAAAGTGATATTGATGCCCTATATTTTTTATTATGCAATTGTTTAACATATTTTATCTTGTTATTGCAGTTGATTTTTTTGAAACATACTAACAAAATATTATTTTTTTTTCTTGCATTTAATTTATTACAGTTTGTTAAATATTGTCTAATGAATATTTAACAAGCTGTATCAAAATATTGTTAAATATTTGTCCGGGAAATATTGTGTTATATAGATAATGATTTAGTTATTGTTCAAAGGTGCTTTATGCTATTAATTTTCAAATTGTTTTCTTTTTTAAAAAAGTGTTTGAAATTAAGCATATGAAAGAAATTGGGACTATTTAATATATAAGTCTACATTTAATATCTCTCATTAAGAAAATGATTAAAATTAAAAGCATACAGTACTGTAATTTTCCTATTTAAGTTTTTCTCTTGTTTAATAATTAGATTTATAAAACAAACATATGAATATATATACTTTAAAAGAATTTTTAACGTTCTCTTATATTCTTTTAAACAATTTTTTTTTTAATTACAGGCGATATTTAAATTGTTCAAGCAACATGTTTTTTTCCCCTTCATTTTTTTTTTAAGAAAAGAAAATGTTAAATTTATGAATGTTGTAATTTAATTGTGTTTAAATTTTTCTCATAAAATGGTCTTTAAACAGTTTAGAAATTTAATTTGAGTTAAATATTTCTTGTATGTTTGAATTTATTGAATAGTATTGAATGAATTGAGTTTATTTGAATAGCATTTTTTAATGCTTTTTTTAGACATTATATTGTGTGTCTTGCTTTTTGTATTGTCTGTAAAAATGTAAAGAGTAATATAGCTTTAGTTTGATTTTTACATATGTTTATTGTAGTTTATGCTTTTGTGGATATATTGTACAAGGACATTGAGTTTTCCTTATCTTTTTTTCTCTAGTTTATAAATTTTGATTTGTTTGAAAATGTATCCTATAGCATAGAAATGCTCCCACCTAATATATTCTATTTTGGTTAATGAAAGTGTTGATAAGAGATTATTTTTATTGATAACGTGCAATTTACAGACATTGAAAGTAGATTAATTTGAATCATGAAAAAGTATTTTACAGTTTATGAAATGAGTATTTTCATAGATTTACATGACATTTAATTTTCTTCTTTTTATTATATATTTACAGCATTTATCCTCATGTTAGTTTACTTTGTCATTTGTAATGAAAGAAATATTTTTAATTCTATATATATATGAGGAGAGATATTTTACCCTTTAGAAAGAGATTGAATTTTGAAATTACAATAATTACTCATGCATTTTCAAGAGCTTTCATCTTATTAGTTATAATTTTAAGAGTACATAATTTTTCCATTGGATCATAATTAACTTGATCACTTTAAATATTCCTTAAATTTCGTTTAATAGCTAATCTTAAAATTATTTTAAATATGTTATAAAAAATACATTTTTATTTGTTGTAAAATTGGTTTTTATTATATTTTTTCAACACTGTTACGGATTGATGTTTTTGTGCCATAAATGTTAAGAAATGAATGTAGATAATGAAATATGCCCTTATTTTTAGTACAAATAAGAATTTATCGAATATTTTTGTATTTGAAGCCATTTTTTTTATTTTCAGTATTAATTTTCCTATTTCTACACAGAAGCCTTGTGATAGTATGTATAACAACTACTCCTGCATTCCATGATTGTATTTATAAGAATAGATTTTTTAAATTCAGATTTTAAGTGTGCTTCAGAAAGTTATGAGAGTGAATAAAGTTCTTGTGATAATTTGTTATGGATGTTGTAATTTTGTGTCTATTTTTTATTGTGTTCATACCTTATTTTCTGTTTCCTGTATTTAAATGGTTTAAGTATTAATGCTCTTTTCACATGTTAACAGCATTTTATTTTTAATTAGGTATATATGTTTATTCTTGTCTCTTCATTGAGTCAGTGTAATTTTTTGTACAGTTCATCCCACAAATCTATTTTTTAATAATAATTAGGTCAGAGTGCTTGGTCTGTTCAGTTATCGTTATTTGCTCCTTTGTTATATGTTTTAATTTTTTTTTCTGCATTAATAAAGTGTATCAGTTGTATATTATATGTTCTTAAAATTACCAACAACTTCTAGATAATATTATATTTTAAATTGAATTTTCAAATTTTATAATCAAATTAAAAACATCTGTAGTTTGAAAAAAAAAAATTAATATAAAGCATTTGTTTGGTTTTCAGTTTTCTTCTATTATCAAAGCCTTTTTAAATTCTTTTCTGTCTCAATGAAAGCTATTCATCCAAAGCAACTTTGTTCCTATTAATGAATATTTTTTTAGTATATGATAATTAATATTTATAAAAATTTAAAATATATTAGGAAGCTTACATTATATTTTCTTAAAATCACTTTATTGATGTGAAACTTTATTTCATCAAAGTACATTGAATTAAATGGGCAGACCACATTGCCGGAATGAATGAAAACTGCACCACTAAAAAGTCTTCAATGACCAACCAGTTGACACATGGAGATAAGGCAGGTTAAATTTAAGATGGATTGATGGCCTAGAAAAAGATCTTCTAGTTTTGAGAACTAAAAATTAGAAAACAATAGCAGAAAGAAGGCTGGCCTGGAAAAGGTTTATTGAGAAGGGCAAGGCCCACCCTGGGCTGTCGAACCACTGAGGAAGGAAGGATGTAGAACTTAAAATTTTTAATAAATACATAAATTTGTTGGTTATTTAATATGAATAAATGTAAGTTAAAAACTATTGTTAGATAAGTTTTTTATAAGTAAATTATTACAAAACTTAAGGGAGCATTTCACTCTCCTGATTTCCATATCACACCTGCATGAAGACTTTTAACTTAAGATTATTATGCTTCAGTCCCACTGTGTGACAGTTTGTGTAAATATGGAACCAGAATGTGCCGCTCGTTGGTTTCTGTACCAATTAACAGTTATGTCCCTATTTAATAGCCCAAAGGCAGTATTTGAAAATAAGAATTATGTACTGTATATAATGTGGAAAGACTGAGCAGCAGTTTTATACCTTGAGATCACCATGCAAGGTTGGCGTCGAATCTCATTTCTTTCAAATAACTGTTCTCATTTCTTTGTTGCAGATTGTTTATTAGCTGATTTATTGTTACCAATAGCCATCATGTTATATCACTTTGAATAACATGATGGCTATTGGTAACTAATGTCATAATTTTGAACCACAGTTAAATGACAAGGGTAACATCTGAGCTGACATCCCCTCTCCAAACTTAAACACTATGCCAATGTAAGGACTTTGAGCCTCGACATTTAATATGGATCAGTCCCTCCACGTGGCAGGGCACCAAGACTTGATAGAGTTGACGACCATGACCACTCGGCCTCTCATTATGTAAAGAAAATGTTCTTTTATTTTGGTAATGTAATTTTGGAGGATTCAGTATCATTTTTATTTCATAATTTATATCCGTTGGTTAAATTATATTTATCAGAATTTATTTATTATAATTTTTTTAATTAAATAGCATGTTTTTTTAAAGTTAAATTATGCTGTGAATCGAAATCTGAGGTAGCTGTAGTATAAATGAGCTGTGGTATTTTGTTATCTTTGTTAAATGCAAATTAAAAATTTGAAAGCTAGACAGATAAGCCTTCTGCAAATTATATTTCAAACTTATCCATTGTTCCTGATTTTGCATACAAAAAATATAAAAAATTTGAAGATATTGCTTAAAGGCAAAAATGAATTTGGAAAATATAATAAAATGTTTTATTTTTCAATTATATACATACACATTATACTTAATATATACAGAATTGCTTAAAACTGGTTAAATACATCACAAAAATTGAAGAAAGGATTAATACAAACAGTTTTAAAACCAATGCATTTCCATACTCGTACAATAATTTCTTCTATAGGAAAAAAAATGTGTCAAACATAATTTTAAATTTAGTTATTAAATGAATGTGATTAAAAGGAAATAGCATTGAAAAATAAGTTCAAATTATTGTTTTGTAATTAAAACATATTTTTCTTTTTATTTGAAAAAAAAAAGGTCTACAAAGAGGTAAGCAAATAGAAGAAAGGTATGAACGGCCTATTAAACCAGTATCATGTTTAAAATGTCGTAATGGATTAAAATTTTAAGATTCGAATACTTGGTTTCTTTTAAGTTCTGCTGAAATGTAAGGATAAAACATCAAAATGACATTTTAAAAGAATTAAGATACATGTGATAAGATAATCATTATGATTATTCAAATAATCCTTAATAATTTTATAATGCTATGTTGATTCAGATCTTTACAAAATCTAATTAATCATTAGTTTATTTTTAAAACTAATGAAATATCAAATTGGTTTCTTAAAATCTATTTTTGAGTTTCCATGGTTTTCTTCAATTTTTGTAGTTTCCTAATTTCAATTTTGTTTATGTAATAATTTCTTAGAAACATTACTTGAGGGTTTTAAATTACATATTAATAAATGGTAGTGCATATATTTTTAAAAAATACAAATACACATCATTTTAAGTTAATAATATTAGTTAATAGCATAAAAATTTAAATAAGCATTTCTTAAAAAATTCATTTAATTTTATCAGAGTTAATTTACATGAGGATTTGCCTTCCACTTTATAACAGTATTTCGTGTAAATTGTAAATATATTGATAATAAGTAAACACACAATTTTTTAAAGGAGAAATTATTTCAAGAGTACAAAAAAAGAATTTCTATGACTAAACATGATCGTACAATATTTCCCTAACTGTGATTTCTACTTTGTGCGTTTATACATTTGAAGATCCATCGGACAATCAAACCGTTCAAAAAGTATCAATAACAAACACCTTATCAATCCTTTGGCATATGACGACTAGAAGACGTCATTCACTTCATGTGTCGTTGTAGACTGAGGTCCTCGAGACGTCAAAAACTGCCTTCGGCGGAACTGTCTCTTCCGACTTACGTTGATTGTTTTATTTCGAATGCTCAAGGTTAGCCCCTTTCCTTTTCTATGATTTTTCGGATAATCCGGAAGAAAGGGATACATCAAATTCCGTTTTATTTGTATGTCAGAGGGTGGAGCAGTAATGGTACATATAATATCTATTAGATAAAAAAGAAATATTCATTTGGTCCGTAAAATATTCATCTTGATCATGGTCAATGAAAGAATTTCCGAATTAAAATATAAATTTTCTTTACACATTTATAGATAATAGAATTGTGTGTTCGATTTCTCTAAACTGCTCGTTTTTCGATTCGTTTTCAGCAAATAAAGTATTTTTCAATGTTCTAATTTCTAACATCTTAACTTTTCTTGAAACATTTCTAAATGTATCTATCAAGCTATTGTGCAAATGTTTAGTTTTGAATTAAGCACCATGATAAGCTATAAAGAAAGAATTTGATGATTGAAAATGATCGGGAAATACATGACATACGATTACATTACTGTTTCATTAACTGCTGGTTTCTTTCCACTTGGCTTGATAATTTCAGAACGCTGTCGCAGATATGCTGAGCAAAAACCACAAGAGATGGCGTTCGCTCCTTCCAAGAGCAAAAACCACGAGTCTCTGATAAAAATCTGTCTCGAAGTGATTGTTTTTTCGCAAGTCAATATCTGATACAGATTTACAACAATAATTTTATGTGAACGATACATTTCAGGCAACCTCTGGATTTTCCGGGACATCCTCGTCTTTTCCTTCTTCATACCTATAAAAGAAAACAAGTCTGTAATTTTTGTGATTTTCAAGTTTAAATAATCCTTAAGCAATAATGAGTTCATAGAAAAGATTGATTATGCATAGTAAATTCACTGTTGACCATTCAAAATACAGTACTATTAAGGACAATAGATCAAAAAGCGAACGATACGAGGGTGAAACGAATTTTTAAGCCTCGTTCAACTTGTGGAACACGTAGATATCGATATTTTGTGCAGTCGGCCGACAGCAGCTACTACAACGTGTAGCTTAGTTCTGAAAAAGAATTTTGTATGTATTCTTAAACATATGTGTGTGTGAATTTGTGCTTCTTCTACACGTTCCCTAAGTTGATCTGGTTTAAGAATGGGTATACTGAGGTAAGTGCTGTATGCTAGAACACAGCTGTTTACCAATCTTCGATTTCATATGCGAATGATTAGGGAAATGGGTAAATTGAGGAAGATGTGTAACCTGTGTGTGTGTGTGGTGCTAATTGTGAAATTGTTGGGCATTACACGACACGCGGTCTCACATTATCCTGTTGAAACTTGACTTAAGGCAAAACTCGAAAGAAAGGGAAGACAACAGGCTTCGAAACTTTAGAGACTTAACATACTGAGCAATGTGTAATAGAATGGATTTGCTAAATTTCAATAGCATTTCGTACCATATTATATCAAACAAAGGATTAATTTGGTGAAGCGTAATGCAGAGTAGCGATTCATACAAAATGCTAATGCCGTGCCATTTGTTAGTTCATATTTGGCGTTCAGTGCAGTAGCTTTCGTATAAGTCTGTGGTGTATAGCCAAAACAATCACAACAAAGGAGGTTTTGCTGAAATTTCCTTCTGTGGTTGTGACGGAGCTTTATAGCGACTTCCACTAATTGTCCTCTTGGGATTCTTTGGGGCCAGAATGGCAATTCTTTCCAACCAACTCAAGAAGAGAACGTGTGTATGCAAATTAGGAATTATATATATTAGGTTGGGGAAAAAGAAATCCATTATTTTTTCGGTAGATGACTGTAGTGCCGATATCTCGTGAAGTATCGATCAAACAATTTCAAATTCATGCTCGTTGTCAAGATGACATTTCAAACTGAAAAAATTATTTTGCTTTTTTTTTTGTTTGGTCCATTCAGTTGTGAGTTTCAGGGTGTTAAAAATGGAAGTCAACAAAGAGAAAATTCGGTTCTTTTTACAGTTTTTCTTTGATAAAGGCGAAAATGCAAGCCAAGTGGCTGAAATTGCGAATGGTGTTTATAGTGCCGATACTGTAACAGCTAATTACGTGCAATTTCGGTTTCGTCGATTCCGTTCAGGTATTTTTGATGTTAAAGATGCACCTCGCACAGGCTGTCCCGTCGTCGAAAATGTCGATAAAATCACAGAAATAATCGAAGTTTACCGGCATGTTAGTAGTCGTAGCATTGCCCAAGAGCTAAAGATCGATCAAAAAACAGTTTTAAGCCATTTGCGCAAAGGTGGATTCAAAAAGAAGCTCGATGTTTGGGTGCTACTTCAATTAACATCAAAAAACATGATGGATCGAATTTCCATCTACGAAGCCTTTCCAAACGGAATGAAATCGACCCATTTCTTAAGCGGATGATGATTGAGGATGAGAAATGGGTCACATACTACAATATCGTGCGAAAACGATCGTGGTCAAAGTGCGGTGAAGTAGCTCAAACGGAGGCCAAACCAGGACTAACGGCCAGGAAGGTCCTACTGTGTATTTGGAGAGGCTGGAAAGGAATAATTTATTAGGAGTTGCTTCCGCATGACCAAACACTAAATTCAGATATCTACTGTCAACAACTGGACCGTTTGAAGCTAGTGATTGACCAGAATTGGCCAACATAAGAGGTGTTGTGTTCTATCAGGACAACGCCAGACCACACACTTCTGTAGTGACTCACCAGAACTTCTGGGAGCCTGGTTGGCAAGTTTTAATGCATCCACCATATAGTCCGGACCTGGCACCAAGCGATTACCACCTTTTTCTTGCATTGCAAAACTTCCTGAGTGATAAGAAATTGGTATCAAGAGAAGATTGTGAAAATCGATTACTAGATGTTTTCGCCAAGAAGGGGTAAGAGTTCTATGAGAAAGGCATTATGAAGCTACCTTTAAAATGGTGACAAATTATACAGCAGAACGGTGCATATTTGACCCAAATCGGACAATCGGAAGCATGTAAAATAAAGTCTTGATTTTCATGCAAAAATAATGGATTTCTTTTCCCCCAACCTAATATATTGGAATGTTTGCATTCGCGGGATCGCTAAGTGGAGAAGTAATGTTAGAAGTGATCGCTAAGTGAAGGGAGATAAGGTTCTAGAAGAAAAGTCTTAATTCGGTGTGTCGTCTAGTAGTGCCAGTCTAGTTGAATTATAAGTAGATCCGAGACAGGCAGAACATTGACTTAGCCAGAGCAAGTTAGATTAAAAGTTAGCTGGAGGGTTTACGAACCGTAGCTGTGCGTGCAAGGAACTGGCGGTAAGCTCGTTCAATTAAACTATAAGGTTAGAGAGAAATTACTATTAGGATAGGAATTAATCTATAAAGATAGATTCAGTGTTAATTGCGCTATATATATATCAGTAAGACGTGCTACGTCTACTCACTCTTGATCATCTCCCTCTTAGACGAGTATTGGTGTATTGTATAAAAACTAAAATCATAAACTGATTTTAATATGGCAGGATTTAGTGGTTATTTCCTTCCCTCAGACATAGGTCGCGTGAATAGTGGAGAAAGGGCGTCCCAAACTGAGGGGGCACCACATGGTGAACGATGCCATATGGTACGGGCTAATATAAATTGTTGAGCACAGATGCTAATTCTTGCTTGAGAAGTATTAATGTCGCAATGAGATTTAACGTTTGTAATACGTGCATGTTCGCACGCTCGGTGATGTGACGCTAGAGAAACTTATTCCTTTCTGCATCTCCACAATTCCATATTCGCATCATTATGTTTTGATTTCTTCACGTTTCTTTCTGCACGTATTTCTGGACAGATAACCTTCAATATTTCTAAGATTAAGTTTTTTAATGACAAACTCAGAAATATACTCGATTGGTTTCCTAATTTTTTAACGAGGTATATATACTAAAGCTTCTCAAGGAGAAAAAAAGTTCTTATGAACTTTTATTTTCCCTTTACTTAGTGTTTTTCAATAGCACTACTAGCACCATGATTAGCATGTGAACCGTAATGCTAATTTTTTTTATGGAGGTCTACGTATGGCGCAAATTGAATAACTATTGGACAATTCTTTCATGGTGTATTTTGAATAGCCAGCAATGCAATTTATTTTCATCTAAGACATTCATTCATTATATTCGTATTCTTATGGTGCAAAAAAGTTGATCTTAAGTTTAGTTATTTAAATTAGAAAGTTCATTATTGTAAATAATTGCGTATGATTTGATGTAGCTTTTATTATGTGCATGTATAATTTAGAACCCCTTAATCAATTTTAAATTTTAATTATAAAGCAAAAATATTTATCTCTAATGAAAATTAGGATAAAAAAATTATTTATATGTGTTGGAAATATTTTCTTACACACAACAGAGAAAGCATCCTCCACTAATTCCAAATTCCTCGGAATCTCTTATGGTTTGTGGTAATCTCTTGTGAAGAGTTTCGGGAACCAGTGGTGCCATTAAACCGGCGCTCACACACATAGCTCCGATGAATAAGAATGGAATGGCTTTATTATAAATTCCCTAGAAAAGAAAATTTTTTATATTGAAATCATTGGATAATCAACAGTAAGAAAACACACATAAAACCTAAAAGTACCAATGCCTAGATACCAAATGGTATTGGCTTTGATAGCATTTGAAAGATAGCTTCAAGTTTAAGCACGATTTAAGGTCATTTCAGGCCCTGGGCGCAGAAGATCTGCATGCCCACTTAGCACTGGCGGATCGAAAGTTATAACCGGAAAATCTGGTTAAATCCAGTTTATCCGGGTCCCTGGGCACCAGCTCCAAGCGCCCAATGGATAAACCGGCACTGAGTTTAAGGGAACTTCAATGATGTAATATTTTTGTGAGATTTTGAGGTAATTCGTATGTAAGAGACATCTCCGTATATAAGTGACGAAAAATCTCATACGAGAAAATAATTTAACTGATTATTAAAAGAGATGATGGGACTGAAAATCAATGAGAATAAGACCAAGTACATGCCTTGCACTAAATCATATTTTAACAATTCCTACTTTAAAACTCAAGAATATAATTTTGAAATTGGTGACAGTTTCACTTACTTAGGTTCGGAAATTAACAATAGAAACGATTGTGCTACTGATATCCAAAAGAGAATTACTATAGTTGATAGATGTCTTAATGGAATACGAAAATATATGAAATCTAATCGAAAGAAAAACAAAGGTTCTATTGTATAAAAGTCTTTTAAGATCAGTATTAAAACTTATGCATGTAAAACTTGGTCCATGTTTGTAATAGATGAGAACATGATAAGTATCTACTAAAGGAAGATTTTAAGACTTATTTTTGGAGGAATTCAGAAAAATGGAATGTGGCGAAAAAGATCAAATTTCGAGCTCTATCAATCATATAAAGAATCTGACATTGTTAACTTCATCAAAATACAACGAATTAAATAGGCGGGTAACGTTGTCAGCATGAACGAAGACCGTACCACCAAAAAAGTCTTCAATGCTCAACCAGTTGGCACACGAAAAAAGGGCATGCCATATCTTGAATGGATTGATGGCCAAGAAAAACATTTCCTAGTTTTGAGAACTAAGAATTGGAGAACACCTGCAGGTAGAAGGTTGGCCAGGAAAAAGCTTCTGGAGAAGGCCAAGGGCCCTGGGCTGTCGAGCCACTGAGGAAGGAAGGATTAAAAGAGATATGACACAATTTTTTTCGGATAAAAATAATTTTTTAGTTATAGTTGTCTCCCGAACTGTGATTGCCTCAATTTTTTATGTGGTTAATGAGATTTTTCCTCAATTGAATGAAATAAATTTGAATATTTAGACTAAATCAGCATTTATAAATATTAAGACAAAATAAAACCTTTGATTACAAAAGTTAAAATTTTTGAAGCAGTAAGAATTTTTTTTACATTTTGAAATCTAATATAATTTTTCAAATTATAAAAATAAAATATATTTTTTGCTATCTCATCTAAAAGACGAGCAGTGCCGATTTGAGTTCATTTTGGGCCCTGGGTGCAGAAGATCGACATGCCCCCTTGGCACTGGAGGATCAAAACTTATAATCAGAAAATCTGGTTAAGTCCAGCTTATCCGGACCCCTGGACGCCCACGTCAAGCGCCCAATGGATAAACAGGCACTGAAGACGAGGGAAAATAAAAAAGTACTACAATATCCTTAAATCATTTCCAACAAAATTTCATTAGATAGACAGATATAAACAAATATTAAAATAGTACTTTTTAAGTCTTCTAAAGATACGTTATCAATATACATTAGAAAATTGATTAAATTTTAAAATTTTGCTCTTTTGAATTTAAATTCACGAAAAAAATCTTTGTCAATTCTTATAAAGAAGCTAAAATAACACTGCTATTGATAAAATTTCAGTTGGTTGAAAAAAAAAAATACCATTTTTTTTATAGCTTTATAAGAATAGAAAGCAGAGGTGTAGCTATTGCCTTATTAGCCATATCAATGGTACGGGGGCCCCAAGACGCGTAAACAAAAAATCGCAAAATGTTAAGGGGCCACTAGCAGGAGCACCCAAAGCACTTTGATACAGGGCCCACTCAAGACTAGCTACGCCACTGATAGAAAGCAAATAGAGTTTGTTTTTTTAAATTAGGTTTTTTTGATTTTAAATTCTTTTCTAAATCTGAATAATTTTAAAAACGTGTCACTCAAAATTTGATCTAAAATTACAAATATCTGGCGAAAATACTTCGTTTATGAAAATTTGACCAACCTTTTTAACTAAATCAGAGGGATGATAATACTCATCAAACTACTATCTTTACTACGGTACCGATGGTTGCATTCAGCTCAGAATGTAAAGAAAGACTGATATTAAATGTCTAATGTTTAACCCTTTATCTACCGCATTATGATTTACTGCAGTTTTTTTCATGCAATATTTTTTTTTTGGATCACTACATGGAAAATTAAGGGATATACATAAACAAAATACTCAACTTTGGGAAATTTAATCCGTTAGAGCTAATTAATTAATTAAAGTATTCAATTATAAAATTATATACACTGTTCACACTTAAAATAAATAGTCAAATCGTTTTCTAAGGACTTCATTAACATACAAAAAAAAAAAAAAAAAATAAGACGCTTAAATTTTGACATTAACTGTTTTCGGGACAAAAAGGATAATCTTCGCATTCCGCTGAAAACGCCGTCAGCTGAAAATGCAATTTCTGCTGTAAAACTATTCTCCTTCCCCGCTAAAATACTCATCATAGAACCCGTGCTGCCATATATCTTGGAAGAGTGGATTTCGGAGAATATTCCTTCTAAGTATCGTCAGAATATTCATGAAAATGATTATTCTATGTAATTTTAAAGTGAGTGGTACTTATAAGTACCATCGGTAGATAAAGGGTTAAGTTGAGTTTTCCAAACTAGGCAGGAATAACAGAGAAATCATAAATTGAAAAATTCCGTTCAGTCCAAAGAAAAACTCAAAAGGTGTCGTTGCACAATTACACAAGCGAATAAAGACTATCGAGTCTTCTCGTAGAATTTTTGATATTTTCTTTACTTCGTCCACTTTCCAACAACGGTTATTACAGTAAAATTTTCTACCGAGTCTACTGATATTTTGCACGCTAGCGAATCCATGTATTCCCAAAAGAGGAAGTCCACTAGATTTAGTAGTTTTTCTTTGTGTGATTTCTTATATATTCAACTTGGTCATAGAATATCTCCTTTACGGCACTGTAAATGGTGTGTCTTATTAAGCTCCTAATTTTCTTCGATTTTAAATGAGCCTTATTCACATTTATATTTTATTGAAACAGCTGACAAGTATGTATTAAATCACTTGCAACGTTTGAATTTCAAATACCGTAAAATCCGGCGTATAACGTGCACTTTTAACTCAAAAGATCAAAAAGATATCATTTTTATACCCGGCGTATAACGCGCAAGCATAAATTTCGATCTTATTTTTGAGTCAAAAGTGCGCGTTATATAAACGCTGGGTATAAAAATGATATCTAAAATATAAACAAAAGTATAAGCATATAAAAAATTAATACCTAAAAACTAAAAAATGCAGCTTGAAAAGTATAGGTGCGCATTATGCGTCGGATTCGACGGTGTATATATATATATATATATATATATATGTGTGTGTGTGTAATAATTCCCTCTAGCATCCTTTTTTTTGTTTTAACTCTTTTTACTAATATTTAAACAAGCTTTAATTCTTTGGTTCGAAAATAACATTTTAATCTTAATCGTAATCAACTAGTCCCACCCATTCTATCCAATCAAAACTACTATTACATGATAGTCACGCGCTTGTCACTGGCAGTATAAAAGCGAAAATCTTGTGTGATCGCTCTCTTTTGTATGCTTGCCTTCATCATGTAATCGTCGCCGTTTGCTTTTTGTCTCAGCCTCGTCCACGTAAAAATGTAAATAGCTACAGCTCTCTGTCTTTGTGTGTTTGTATGCTTTTGAATTGTCGTAACGCTTTTGATGTGTCATGTCAAAATAAAAAGATGAACGTCCATTTCTCAGATGTCTTCATGAAACCTTTTAACATTAGAAAAATATACCACTCGGCCAATACGTTACATATATATATATATATATATATAGCTACGTTTCTCACCCATTTCGCTGTGTATTTCATGATGTTGTATGACTATTTATTGTTTTTAAGTTAAAGATATTTAATTACTAGCATTAAGTTTTCGATTGCAGAGAAAAGCATTCTTATAGTTCTCGTATCTTGAATAAAAAAATAATAGGACTTGAATTTCTAAAACGGAAGTATATTTATCTTTAACTTCCCATAATCCTTCCCTTCAGAGTCGGATTTCTGTCAGAAGATCCATTCTTAGTGGATCTTTACTCAACAAAAGAGACATGGCCAATTTCAGGTCTGTAGTTTTAATAGTTCAGACACGCGGGGATGTTTTTTTAAATCTATAAGGGGGCTCAAATGAAAATGATTCGAGGTATGTATCGATGAGACGCGTAGGGACAGAACTGAAACAAATACATACCTAGAAACAACAATACTTAATGAGTGAAATGCATAAAAAGTTTTTAAAAAGAAATCACCCATGGTGTTTAGGCAGGAGTCCCATTGCTCAGGAAGGTTAAGTGAGTGAGTGAGTGAATATTAACGTCGCACTGTTCAGCTACACGAGGGCTTTTGGCGACGGACCACGTAATTTTGAACCATGGTCAAGTGACGTGGACGACACCTGTGAGCTGGCACCTCCCTCTCCTAAGTACCACACCAACGGGAGGACGTTTCAGCTCTCGAAAGATTCAACGTGTATCACTGCCCTACACGGCGGGTCTTTAGTGTTACTGGCCTCGAACTCATGACATGCCTGCCATGATCCGATACCTTGACCTCTGGGCTACCGCAACTCCTTTAGGAAGTTTAAGAACTCCGTCCACCAAGAACGATGTTCGTTGATCAGGGAACCAGTTCAGAACTGTAATACTAGGGTCCTTGCATGTTGAAAAGATCCTTCAACATCACTTTCCCGGCTGACTGCTGAGCCTTGAATTTTTTGGGCCTAAGTGAGTCGGGATGTTTCCATTGCATGCCGACGGACTTCCCTTCCGGTTGGAAGTGGTGACACCAAGTTTCATCCCCTGCCATTATGGGCTGCAGAAAGTCGTCTCGCATAAAATACTGCAAATCAGAATCATTCGCTTTTTTCTTGTGATGTTCACACAGCATGCAGTGGTTCCCATTGGCAAAAAACTTTTTGATACTTCAGAATGTTGGTGACAATATTGTGAACAATACCGAGGGAAACGTTGAACATTTGAGAAGTCACTAATGTTTCGAGAGGGCTGCGGTAGCCCAGTGGTCAAGGTATCGGATCATGGCAGGCATGTCATGAGTTCGAGCCCAGTACCACTAAAGACCCTCCATGTAGGGCAGCGATGCACGTTAAATCTGTCGAGAGCTGAAACATCCTCCCGTTGGTGTGGTAGTTAGGAGAGGGGGTTCCAGCTCAGGTCATCCACGTCACTTGACCATGGTTCAAAATTACGTGGTCCGTCTCCAAAAGCCCTCGTGTAGCTGAACAGTGCAACGTTAATATTCACTCACTCACTCACGAATGTTTCGACGTCGATTTCCCTTGATTGCAGTCTCAATGTCCGTAATCAGCTTCTCTGTCACAGCTTTGTACTCCTGACTGGGCCGTGGTAAATCCCTTGTCTGATGTGGCCCGTCGCTAAATATTCTTGCCCACCTCGTCACCGTGAGCTTCGACACATACGTGTCACCGTACACAGCCAGCATTCTGCGATGGATATCCACCCTTTTACACCCTTTCAGTGTTAAAAACTTTATTACAGCTATCTGATCCGCTTAAGACGCAGTTGTATCCACACCAGCCATTCTTAAATGAATGCCTCGTCCTTATGAATGCAGTTATCACAAAACTGCTTGCACACGCGCCTACGGGGTACATACACGTTCACTATCACGTTTGTTTCACAAAAATACATTGAAAACTGTTTCCAGACGATGCTTCAAATCATTTTCATTTTCACACGCCTCATATAACGTCCCCACAACTCCTTTGAGAGTCTATTTCCACAAGCCCGTTCTTAGCGAATCTCTACTCTTAACAAAAGCAACATGACTGCAAAATTTCCAGTCTGTAAGTCAAATAATTTCGGAGACCTCGTGATGAGTGAGTGGCTGAGCGAATCGCTTTTTCTTTGTAAATGTATAGATATATAAACACTTGCAGAATTTTTTCTCCTCTAGCCAACTATTATCTTCTTTTATTATATTAAGCTTTACATTAATAATAATGAATGTACAATGCTTACCAAATAACAGACGTATGGCATACAGATAACAGCTACGGATGACACAACAGATCCAATACCCATTCCGAGAGCTCTGACGGGTGTGGGATACAATTCCGCAGCTTGTTGGTAGATGACCATGAATGCGGCTGCTGATCCAAATTTACCCATCATTGAAGCAACTATGGCGGTTGAACCCATGTCTGTAATGGACGATAATATTTTTTTAAACACTTGTCCAGAATTTTAATGATAAAGGAGTTTGTTAAATTTTAGAGTCGGTGGAATATTAAAATTTTTTATTTTAGCTACTTTTTATTAAATAGTTACAATTAATATAAATATGTATATACATAGGACAGAATCACAACATTAAGTGGTAATTGATTTCTATTAATTACCATTAAAGTATCGTATTGTCATCCAAATTAATTGTGTATATAAAATTTCAGTTCAACTGAATGCTTTAAAATGTGAGGGGGAAAAAAAATCTCTTACAGTTTTGACCCAAGTCACTAAAAATGAAATCAACGTGGCTGTATCTGTAATTCTTTAAATAACTAGCTTCAGTCAATTAATTATAATTAAATTATCGTATTTTTACCCAGAACAATAGTGTATAGAAAATTTCAGCTCAAATGAGCGCTTTAAAATGTGAGAAAAAAAACCTTTTCATGTTTTGACTCAAGTCGCCAAAACGGTCGCTAAGTCGCCAAAAATGATGCCAACGTGGCTGTATTTGTAATTCTTTGAATAATTAGTTTTAATCAATTAATTTTTATTAATTATAATTAAATTACTGCATTGTCATCCAAAATAATCATGTGTATAAAATTTCAGCTCAATTGAGCGCTTTAAAATGTATTTTATTAACGATTGAAAATTCCACCACAATATGAAAAAATAAATAAATATATAGAGAGTGTGAGCTAATAGTAGGAATTGAAAAAAAATATACTTTCATCTTGAGAACAATAAAACAGTAATCTCTCCTATAGCAATATTCAGATCCCGTTCAGTAATTTTCATTTTAGCCTTAGTTTCATCCAGAATACTTCTATTTAAATCATATAATAAACGCTCATTCGCATACACTATGGCTTCTTTGCAAGGCGAGGTTCTCATATAATAACAGATAAAATAACCCCAGAGGTTACTTAAGAGAAATGTGCGTGGAAACCGGCTAATTATTCTTTGTTTCTTTTTAAAATGTAACTATGTTTTTTCTTCTTCGGTGGTTATCATTTAATTTTTAAATTGTATGGGATTTATGAAAATTTAATTTTAACATATATGTTTCGATATCATGTGTAAAATTTGTTACTATTTTTGGAAATATATGGCTCATTAGAATAAATCTGAATGTATTTTTTCTCCATTAAGTCAGCCGGTACATTTTTTAAATTGGTTACAAGTTTTAAGCTATGAACTTTTATATCGCGGAATTACTGTTTAAGGTATCCGACAACGTTTAGAACCATGATTTTAAAAAAGCGCATAAATGGATAATTTTCATGATATTTAGTGTCACTTAGATTAGAATACATGTAAAAAATTGTTTTAAAAGGACATTATGACAAAAAAAAATTACTTAAATGCAATATTTTGGCAAACAATTAACAGAATAACCTTTAGTCAAAACATTCCCCTTTTATAAAAAATGCTTCTATAATAATATAATAATATATATATATATATATTTTGCTTATATAAAGACTTCTCCAGAGAGTCTGAACTAGGATTTTTGAAAAATTCACATTATTTTCAGAGTTACCACCAATTAAAATAATTATCGACGTTATATCCTTACAATTTCTCCCCTCTGTTGCTGTATAATATGGATAAATCCACTTCTAAGTTATATATTTCAAAAATTCTAGTTCAGCATCTGTACAGAGGTCTGAGCTACAGGCAGGCAAAATATTATTATAATAGAAGCATTTTTCATAAAAGGAGAATATTTTGAAAATGGGTCATTGTATGTTCATTTTTTGTCAAAGTATTGAACTTAGATAATTTTTTATTGTAATAATATTCTTAAAACAATCTTATATACGTTTTCTAATCTAAGTAACACTAAATAACATAAATATTATCCATTTATACGCTTTTGCAAAATCACGGTTCCGAACGTAGTCGGATACCTTAAAAGAAGAAAACAGAATGAAAATCTAATTTTAGTAATAGATTATTCACACATTTTTTCTTATTCTTATTTTTTTACGTATTCGAATACAAACGGGAATAGACTGGCTTACCATTAGAAATAAACGAAGGCACCAAGCAGGCTGTTCCTGTCAGTAGTACAAAGATGGTGTTAGACCAACGTCTTCCAAGTTTTTCCATGAAAAATAAAGCCATCGGAAATGCTGGCAACTCGACGGCCGATAAAAGGAAGAAATTGAGAAAATCATTCTTGCCCAAATTTGTTGCATTGAGTGTCAATCCGAAATAAGCAACTGCAATCGCTGACCTGAAAAATTTATTTGCAATAAGAATCTCGGTTACAAGTTAAAAACAAGAAAAAAATTTTTTTTAAAGTCAATTCCTACTTAGGTTAACATTTTTTTTTATTTCAGTTAATTTAATTTAATTAATGAATTAATATTGGAAAAAACTGTTTTTACATCAAATGTCATCCCCCTACAAGTTTAAAAAAATGTATTTGAACTTGAGTGGATGTCTCTCTCTAAACAAGTAATATAAAAAAAATTTTTTAAGTGAATTCCTATTTTGAATGGATGAATAGAAAGTATTTTAATACGATTGAAAATTTGAATAAGATATATATATATATATATATATATATGGAGAGAGAGTAAACTAATAATAGGAATTGTGAAAAAAGAGCATGATTTGTCTGCATGGTTGTAACAATGCACACCCGGTTTGGCTTGAAAAACTGGTTTTGGTCGCCAACTTTTGTCTTTGTTTTAACAGTTACATTGTTACGTCAATAGAGACGAATCTAACTTGGCGTCAAAAACCGGTAATTAATTAAATTTAATTAAATTAGTTAATATTTGAAAAAACTGTATTAACATCCACTACAAGTTAAAAAAATTATTTGAACTTGATTGGATAAATAGAAAGTATTTTATTAACGATTGAAAATTTCAATTAAGATAAATTTATAAATAAATATATAGAGAGTGAGATAATAGCAGGAATTAAAGAAAAATATGTATTTGAAGCCAAGAAAAAATTCGTTAGAAAAACCTACTGGCGCCATCTGTTCCAGCTATTTCCAACTTCGTCAGAAACAACGCAGAATAAATTTAAAATAATAAAATAAAATTCAATTAATGAATTAATATTTGAAAAAAACTGTATTAACATCAAGTATCATCCACTACAAATTTAAAAAAACGTATTTGAACTTGAATGGAGGAATAAAAAGTATTTTATTAACAATTGAAAATTTGAATAAGATATATCAATATATATTTACAGGGAGAGTGTGAAATAATAGTCGGAATTGAAAAAGATAAAATTGAATGACGAGGGATTTTATTCTAAAATTCAGTGATGATATTTGTTAGATGTGAAGTCTGTCCATTCACATAAACCTACCATAAGTTACATTATACTTTTAAACTTACTTACCAGTTAAGTGTCACAATCAGTAACTTTTTTCTAAGTTGAGGATATTTGAAAAAAGTAAGAATGGAAACATCTGTTTCAATCTCGTCTTTTGTATGTTCATTTTCAGCTATTCTCTGAGAAAACAAAATGATTTCATGTTGGATAAAAATTATATAAATGTCAGAATTTTAATAAGAAGTAAGCAATTTAAAGGAAAATACCCTAGCCTAGTTTAACATGATCAGAAATTGTTTAATTTACTTTATAAATATATGGTTATTGAATCTTGATTTAGTATTTTAATAAGTGAAATTACAATGATTTGACATTAAGACGCTGGATACATTTTCCAGAGGAGTAAAAATTATTTTTGTGAACATTTGTAGCACATTGATTGCTTCTCAAAAGCGAGAGAGTGTTGATTAAAGTCGTATTTTGAAGTTACACTAAGATAGTGACAATGAACCTCGCACTTTTGAGCCCCGGCCAAACAACGAGGAAGACTTCTGAGCGGGCATTCCAGTCTTCTAAAATTCTACATCACACTAATGTGAGGACTTTGATCTTCGATAGAGATTTAACGTGATTCAATTTGTAAAAAAATTGCTCCATTTAAATGAATTTTTAAAAAAAATATAAACTGTTAAAATTATATATATGAATAAAAAATTGCTTTAAAAGTTTGATGGAGAGTCGTAAAATTCCTTGTATCTAAGTTAAAGTTCTTGAGTATTACTTCAGCTAACAGTAGAAAAAATAATCATAAATATATGTGTAGATTCTTTTAAAAAACATTGATTGTTACTACTGCTTATATCAGGGGTGGCCAACCCGTGACACACGTGCCACAGTGTGGTACGGCGGTGTTGTGACCGTGGCATACGAAGACTTACTGATAAATTTAAAAAATTGAAAAGATAATAATAAATAAAACAATTTTGTTTTTTTATTTATAAATGCGGTTGTCTCAGACAAAAAAAAAAACAGACTCCTAAAAACTTGGATCAACATATGTTTGTGGATAAATGTTTTCTATTTTGAACACATGAAATCAAAATATCACTCAAAATTAGCTCATATGCACCTAAAACAACCTAATTTCATCAGCATCTTCAAGGCTTGACTTTAATATAGATGACTTGGTAAAAAAATTACTAATTCAGAAGCTTATTAAGTATACTGACTGTTTAATAATTATTTAAAGTTAAATTCTTCAAGTTACTCATTTTTTT